>BOSO01009711.1:0-48392 GCA_018403395.1 Gorsachius goisagi
CACAAGAGGTTTCAGTTGAATATGAGGAAAAACTTCTTTACTCTGAGGGTGACAGAGCACTGGAACAGGCTGCCCAGGGGGGTTGTGGAGTCTCCTTCTCTGGAGATATTCAAAGCCTGCCTGGACGAAGTCCTGTGTAACATGCTCTAAGTGGCCCTGCTCTAGCAGGGGGGTTGGACTAGATGATCTCCTGAGGTCCCTTCCAACCCTTGTGATTCTGTGACTTGGAGAAATTAGCTGAATTTATTGCCTGTTAATATATATTGAATTAGCAATTTGGTGTTAGGGAACAAAAACTAAAGCAAAACACAACCACAATAAAAAATTAAAACCATTGGTTGAAAACATGTTTTCTTCTCCTTTCCCAGGCTAAATTTCAGTCCAGACTCCTCTCCTCTGCCCTTGCTGTCACTGGGGGTCACGCTCAGCCCCTTCAGTGAGGAGATGAGTGGCACAGGGGATATGGAGGGATTTGCAGCGAGTACACTGCCATTTCTCTGCTACTCCTTCCTGTGCTCTGCATGGGTCTTCTGTGGGCTGCAGTCCCTTTGGGAATACCTGCTTGGCCATGGAGCACCTCTTCTTCCTCTGACTTCCATGTTCCCTCTGTTTCTCACTTTTTGTTCCTTCCTCCTCTTTCCCTGTTCTGTTTTCTGCCCTTTCCTATATATGTTTTCACAGTGATGCCACCAGCTTGGCTGGTAGTCTTGGCTGTGTCCTGTGGTGGTCTGCTGTGGAGCCAGCTGGAAGAAGTGGTGTCTGGCATGGAGCAGCTCCTGGCTTCTCACAGAGGCTGCCCCTGCAGGCTCCCCCCTCCCCCCCAACACCTTGAGATCTACACCCAAAACATAAGATTATAGGCTGGTTAAAATAAGATGAATTCCAGGAAAAATCACTGAAATTAGACTTTCAATTCTATGGACACAACTATAGTTACTGCTAGTAAACTAAACTTTATGCCAAAAGCAGCTCATCAAACAAATACCATCTAGTCCTTGATTTGACTACAAAATTGATTAACAGAAGTAGTCTGATGTGAGATGCTTAGTTTTGTACAGTCAGTCCAACATCATTGTTTCTTTTCATTAATTACTAGAAAGAAGTATAAAATCCTTCCTGGTAAAACTTGCCTGTAGCAAAAAAGACTGGACCAGCAGTACATGACCTAGAGGACAGTTGGGTTCCTCTGGGTTGCTGTGTAGCAAGGGCTCATTTAAATGACCTTTGTCTTCGTCCAAGGGCAAACACTAGGTTGAATGTGTAAACCAAGGCATGGATCCCTCCATTCCCCCAGTGGATGAACTCTGGAAAGGATTTACAGGAGAGATGGAAAAGCATGAACTCCAGCATCCAGTGTGATGTTGTAGAGATGGAAAACACTTATGACTCTAGCAAGGGAGAGCAGTGAGTAGAAGCAGGGTGATGGTGCTGTCTCTCCATGCTGTGAAGCAGTATTTGAATTCTGTATCTAGTTTTGGCTTCCACATCTTAGAAGTAGGGTAGAATAATGCAGATAGCACAGACTTGCAAATGTTATTTTTGGGACAAAATCACATAACATGTTTTTTCTTGAGGGAGTGTAGGCATGTCCATATTGAGCAAGGTACATCAGGATGGAGAGTCCTTAGTTGGTTGCAGACAAGTGTGTTTGCATCCTAGAAAGCACATTGCGGCTTCAGTGCTGTATTAGGAGTTCTGCTCCTTGTGGTGCTCTCAGAGCTAATCATCCTGGGGGCAGGACTGTATGAAAATGTTCCTCTGCTCCTGGGACCTGTGCTAGTGTTTCTGCCCTCTATATATGAGTCCAAAGTCCCTGGGAAGCAGGCTGGTCATCTTTGGTGTTCCCTTAAGAAGTTCATCTGTGGGGTTGCAGTGCACAAATACACTTGCAAAAAAAATATTGGTTATGTATAAAATAATGGACCTCCAGACCTCCATTTCATTTGTAAAATGTTGAAACTGGGGGGGCAGGGTGGGTGTATGTTGTTTCAGTCTGGAAAACATCATGAAGTGGGCTTGGTTGGTGCTGTTCCGCTCTGATTAAAGAACACTTTGTTTAGATGAGCCTATCTAACAGAATAATGTCTTTGGCTTTCTTTGTTGTAGTTTGTTTTCTGTTGCTGTTTTTACAATATATAATGGAGCTTTTATGCTAAGCTTTCCATCTAAGGCATGAAAGGAAGTTACCCTAAGATTGTTGACGTTTATGTAAATCCGGAGAGGTGAAAAAACATCCTTGTGCTTCCTGTTAACAACCAGGCAAACACATAGTGGCTGCTAATTTACTTAACTCAATGACCTCTCCCTTTTTGCTGCGGTTTGAAACATTTGGAGATTCAGGTACCTGACCTGTTGTTATCCCTGTAGTATCTGTTGGTGTGTTCAGCAGAAAATCTTGCACTATGTGCAAATCTTCCGTTCTCCATGTTCATAAATGCCTGGCTAATTGCTTATTATCATATTGAAAAGCTGCACATTACAGAGCAGATGCCAGCAATTCGAATGGCTGGATGAAGCTCGGGTACCTACTTCAGTCTGCTCAGTGCAGTGGCTGCAAGAACAAGAGGCACCGAGGAGCACTGGGAAGTGCGAGCCAGAGCCAGTCTTCTAAAAAATCAGGATAGTCAGCAGTAAATGTTAAATATGCTGTTAGAAACCAAAGATTTCCCTGCTTTAATTCTTTGGCAGTAAAGGAATACACCATAGGAAATGGATACAACAAGTGGTCTTCCACAGAGCAAGCATGCTGACCATCTCCTAACAAATGCTGGGACCTTTTTAGTCTTGTTTGGTTGCTGTGTATCTTTTTATAATTTCTGTCATTCAAATCCTGTTGTGTCTTTACCTACAGGCAGTAAATGTGCACCTGACAGATGCTCTTTTTAGCAGGTTTGGAAAAGCTGTTTGTAAGATCTTAGTACTTTCCCTACCCCATGTCTCTTTTACCAATTAATACATTTGCTCAAAGACATCTCAAGAGCAGTTTACCATATGCTGCCTTCCCCCTGCATACAAGCAGCTCCTTTCTGCCCCTACCTTCTACTTTCAGTTTTGTCAGCAAAAAAAAGTCTGTGCTGTAAAGCGCCCTGGCTCAGGGTACAGATCCAGGTTGAAAATAACCTGCCAAAAACCTGGGTGGTTCTTTAGTAGGAGTGGCTGCTTGGTTTCTTCTGGAGGGTTGGATTTGTTTACCTCCACTGCTCAAGAAAAGGCGCAAGGGCAGAAATGGGGACTAGGGCAACTTAAACCAGCATCACTGGCAGAAAAGTACTCAGCCACAGTTTCTTGCTAAGATACATTTTTCTGTTCTTATTTTGGGTCTTTTTCTTCTCTGTAATACTTGCCACAGTGACTTTTTAGTTTCCTAGCAGGGCCCATAGACTGTTCTACCCCAATGCATGAGTTTAGCTAATTTCTCATGGGAAGTGTCTACAAGGTTAAGGCCCAGGAGGCTCTGATATCTGCCAGTACCTTCAGATACTCTGGTTCCTAGTGTACTGACAATACTTGGATAAATGCTGGCTGGTGCGGGGGATTTATTGCCTGGAAGTTACCAGAGTTGTTATTGCTCGTATATTTTTATATCAGCACAGCCTGATCCTCCAGACTTAGTCTGACTTCTTGGGCAATAACCCTACTGGCCCAAATCTTAGCAGGAAGAAACTGGCATATCTCTGCTGAAGCAGCTGAAATCAGGTGAGAGGGTGGAGCATCAGGCTATGGAAAATAGGAGTTGGAGCAGCAGGAATCGGCCTTGTAAAATCTAGTTGTTCCTTTTGACAATAATGATGCAAAGAAAGAGCCGAAGTGGTGTGCAATTTTCTTAGCTTCTTCCATTTCCATCTCCATTTAGGGTCATTCTCCTGCTATTACAGTATACATTTTGATAGCCCATGTATGTAGCTAAAAGCGTTTGCCTGTAGATAGTAGAGGTTATGCAGGTCCAGCTGTTCCTCCTGACTCTGGGAGGAAGTTTGGCTCAGCTGAGTTACTTGGGTCACCCCAGTCAGTCACTTCAGCTATTGTAAAGGAATAAGTAAATTTTGTGGAACTAAGGGACTTGTACTAAAATGTTACATGAAGAAAAACAGTTCAGATTCCAGAGGTTTTGAGTTTTCTGCCTACTTGCAGAAACTGTTGCTTTTAATCTCTAAAAATTACTATTTAGGCTGTAAAGGCATGAAAGATTGAATAAATACTATGTAGAGTAGGCATGGTATCAATGATACCACAATCCTTTACCTTTTTTCTCCAAACTCATCTGTCTGCGGTGCTGTCCTCTTGCAGTAACTTTTTTAAAATTGCATATTTATCTATTTTTGAATCTATATATCTATCATTGCCAACACTAACACCAGGGAGATGTTGGTATGGAGGAGACATCTGTTTTTCCTCCCTCTTCTCGTGGGCCTGGGAGGATCATAACTCTGACAACTGCAGTTTGGCTGAGCCAAAAGTGAATCAGAATAGACATTGGAGTAAATGAAACTGTATTAATCACAGCGAAAGGTTGCTGTGACACAGGCAAATACTGCAGCTGCTCGGAAGGGCTGCAAGGCCGCAGCAGAGGTGGCTGTGGTATGAAGCGTGGTTGCCACCTCTTAAGAACCAGAGTGACAGATAAAGCTGCTCTGGGAGGATCATGTTGTTGTCTTTGCCTTTCCCACACCACTGTGGGTTTTGGTTTGTGGCGTTTTTTGGGGTTTTTTTGTTTTTGTTTTTTTTTTCCTCACAGCGCGGTTACCTGAATTTTTTTTAATGGATTAATATCCTCCTTATTCTTTCACTGAGGCCTGGTAACTATAGCCATGTGTCTGCAACTTGTCTGGTCTAATTTTGCAGTCTGCTCACGTGAAGGGGAGGTAGAGCTGAGTAAGTTATTTAGGAGAAGATGTATTGAATGACGATGTTAAGACGGGGCATATTGCAACCAGGTTGTCGCTGTATCAGCTGTCTGGCTGTCAGGAGAGTGTAAAAATGTTTCTGGGCTGTCTGGAAGATTTTTCTGAAGGAAACACCTGGGAAGCTTTTGCTTACATGCTGCTCACTGAAGGAAGACAGCAAAGAAGGGTGGTCTGAAACTACAGCGTGATGTTTTCTAGTGAGAAGGTGGTTAAACTTATTTTGCTGCTTTTTTTCCCATGTTAAGACTGAAATCATAAGGGGGGGGGGGGCCGGGAGAAATACAAAGGTGGAAAAAAGTCATCCTACAGTGGAAGGCTAGGTTTGCCAGAGAAAGCCATCTAGTGGTCACTGTGTACTTTTCTCCACCTCTCCCTACACTCAGCCTTGCAGGCACCTTACCAAAACGTTCAGGTTTTTTAGGCATGGCAGAGGTTTTGTACATGCTGTGTGGGAGATTACATGCTGACAGGGCTGTAGCTGTACCCTCCTGAGCAGAGATGGAGGAGGGAGAGGGCTGGTCTCTACTAAGTAGGACAAGCAAAGCGAAGTGACCCACGTGAGCAGAAAAAAAAAGTTAGGTTGCCCATGACAAAAATTTTTGTAACTGAACAGCAGAGGACACCAAAGGTTGTGGCTGATCTGGAAAAGCACTGCCAGAAATGAAGTGACTGAAGTAAAATCCTGACTGAATGAAGGGTGTAAGCCTGTGCTGAGCATCGAGACTGCAGTGACCCCCGCTGTGCCTGGGACGTAGACATGACTGTAGAGTAACAACTGCTGGCATGTTCCACTTGTTAGGAGATATAAAAACCCCATTTCATCAAAACGCTCTGTGGATTAGTGCTGAATTTAATAAATTGTTTTACCCTCCAAAAAATTTCATTTTAAAAACCCAAATGCTTTTTGTTTTGATATATTCTAAATGTTTTGACACCTACACACAATTTTAAAAGTTGAAAACCATGGAGTTTAGACAGCAGCTTTCACTTGATTACCATATGCAGTTTTTTCCACTTCCCCGGGGGGAAAAAAAAAATCAATCAACCAAAAAATATTTCATATTAGCCCAAAACACTCTCCCCTGTGTTTTCCAGTTCAGTCAATGAACAAAAATCACGAGTATTTGCATTGTGAGGCCTTAGTTTAATGCACACTTTACTCTTTGAGATGATACTTTGAAACCTAGTCATTTGCTGCTATCAGAGCTGGCACTATAAACTTTTCAGAAGGTATTAAAGAATCCACACTGGAGGTACATATTTATTAGGAAAACAACCATCTAGGCAACATAGCGTGACAGAAATGCAAGGTTTCAGAAAAACATGGTATGACTGCGTGCAACGCAGGCTGTGCACGTTCCTTTTATGTTTGCACAATAATTTTCCTGCTCTGCAGAGAGTAACTGAAATACTCCCAGTGCTGTTCTGCCTCCACCTATTCGAGTGACAGAGCAAAGCCCTGTGCAATTGCCTGTGTTCCTCTGGGCAAAATGCTCCAATCTTTAACTTCCACAACTGCATCCATCCCACTGATGAATGTGTGTTACGTGTCCCCCTCTGCCATCAATCTATAAGAGATTTAAGTTCATGCAGAGGTGAAAAGTCTGTGGCAAGCTCTGGGGACCCCTTGACCGACCACCCCCCCAGTGCACTGATCAAGATTGGGATTGTCACGCAGCCTCAGTAGGTTTTCGATCTCTGGCTGTTCTAGAATGAAACAGGTTTAATTTTTCTCAGAGAACTGGTGAATAAGCATCAGTTTTGTAGTCTGTGCCTAGGCAAAGCATCAGCGGAGTCCCATGGCTGTTGTGATAGTGTAGGACCGAGTGCCCAGTTTTACTTCTCCTCCGCCCTGCCCCAGCCCGACGCATGCATGTGGCTGCTTCTGCATGATCCCAGCCACAGCTGTAGGAAGGTTACGTTGTAGGGAAGCATGAAGGTCATCAAGAGGGCTGATGAAGTGAATGTGTGTGCAGAGTGTTTTAATGTGGGTAGAGGTGAACGGTCAGTGTTGGTGAGGAAATGCGGCAAAGTAGAGAAGGCCAGCAGAATTTTTTTTCTGCTGTGTACCCTTCTAGGGGAGAAGACAAAAGATTGAATGATTCATTACTTCAGTGGATGAGACTAATTGCCCAGCTTCTAAAACTCTTTGTAGTACATGTATTAAGTGCTACAAATAAATATTAAGCCACAAATACAATCCTGTTATTAAAATCCAGCTCTGATGTATGTGGAAGTTATGGGGCTCCATTTCTCAACTTTTCCAAAACTTTTAAGGGGGGAGGGGGGGGGGGAAGTCATAAGTGCCCTTAGGAGCCTAATTCTAATTTTCGCAAAGATCTCAAGGAGTCCTGAGCTAATCAAAAGCTGATGGGATTTTTGGCTCCTAAATCACCAAGGTGCTGCTTGTAAATTTGTCCCTTGTCAATATCAAATTTCTACCATGTGAAAAGAGAGCCCAAACTCTCAGTAAGGAGAAGGTAAAGAAAAAGAATGCAATTCTGATTTATTTTTTTCCCCCCTCCCCTTCATTTATCCTGTCCCTCATAAACTATTTTCAACTATTCTAGGAATCCAGTTAATGAGTACATTTGGAGTTTGCAATATTGCACCTCAAATCATGGCAGAGTGAATCAACTTCTTCAGGTGCAAAGCTGTGGGAAGGAAGGGAGAGCAGAGTGTGCCTCAGGAGCAAGCGGTTGAATACATCTTCTAAGAAAAGAAAAGACTGGGCTGTTTCTTCTGTTTTCCTTCGTGGCTTTTTGTTTACTTGTTTCTTTTGAAGAGCACAAGTGAGGCTATCAGGTCAGAAAGGATCATCTTCCCTGTCAGCTGCAATAGAAAAGGCTCTAGCTGGATGATGCTTCCTTCTCTTTACCAATACTACCACCTAAACCAAATAGCACCAACAGTCATCAGGCCACATTTCCTCCTGTTTTCAGTGAAACCACTCATTTTAAGTTATTGCTTTAATAAGCAGATGAGTTTATCATAACGCTTAAAAAGAGTTAAATCATGAAGACACTTAAAGAAATGGGATTTCAATTCTTTAACTAACGGGATTATACAATACACAATACCCTTTAAAGATGGCTTGGCCTGAGTCATCCAGCAACCATAAAGACCTTATTATAGGTCAACAATTTATTTTGTGGACAAGAGTCCTTTTTGAAGAACTTGCACAATCAAAATTTAGATTTGTACAAAATGCTTAATGTTATTGAAGTGTCTCAATATAAATGCATGAGCCTTCCTGAGCCAGCTGTGTATGCTTCTGTCTGCATTTCTTTTCTATAACGTTGTTTCTCTTGCATGTTTTAATTAATAAATGAACAATTCCATGGATTTCCTTGTTTCAAAACAGTATTTTATCATCTTTGGGATCCAATGAATGTCATCCTTTCAGGACTGTATTTTTTCAGGAGCAAGGAGGGAGGGGGAAGTCACCACAATTTTTTGTTTTAAACAACAAAAAAACCCAGATTATGCTTCAGTGTTTAACAATGTAGTGATATTTCTTTAAAAACAACCTGAAACTTAGCTGTGGGTAAGGGCCATGCCCATAATGTTTGACTGTAAAAGACAGGTTTTTTGTAAAGATTTGAGCATTTGAAAACATAAGGTTTTATAGAAACCACACTGCCTCTTTATTGCCTTCGCTGCTGGTGGAAGTCAGGATGCCTTATGGGAAACATAAGGAGCTGCTGAAGAGATGTGAATATCCTCCTAGATATTCTAAGGTCAAATCTCGCCTACAAAATCTACGCTTACTCTTAAAGGATCTTTCTCTGTAGCGCCCAGGGCCTGATCCAAATCTATTCAAATAAACTGGAGTTCTTGCATTGGCTTCCAAGGCCTTTAAATCATATTGGAAGTGCCTTACTGTCTAAATGCACCTTATTTTGGTAGATTTCTCACTGAATCAACAGGGATTTTCCCAGGTTTAAGGACAACTTTCCTTTGTACCTCCAAAGAGTGTTGCAGGTAACTCTGGAAGATCTGCTTTGGTTGTCCGTGCTTTTGAATTGAGTCACGCCTGTTGGTACAGTGCCGCAATTTGCCGCATGTTTCAGTTCACGATGATTTGGGATTCTGTGTGTCAGGGTGCAGAAGTGGTGCTAGTGCAGGCATGGTGCCCATCCCGTGGTGCTTACGCTCCTGAGCTGTTCACACATGGATCCCATACTGTGCCTGTGTCGTAGCGCTGGCAGCAGGGCTGTGCAGCCACGAGGGCTGGTGGCTGCTAGGAATGCCTCACTCCTAGAGGACACAAGCCATCAGAAGCTGATGCATTGCCATGGGAGCAAGAGGCACAGTCTGAGTTGCCATGGCCCATGGGGATGTTTTGGGACTGTTGCAGAAAACCACAATCATCTCTGACTTCTAAGCTATTTCTGGAATTTGCCCTTTTTTCAGCTTTTTGGTAGTGGTTGGTATATGGCTTATGAAGGCAGGCAGAATGGTGACTCCTGGACTAGGAGTGGTTCCTGTTGGCAGAGTTTTCTTGGCATTAAATCAGGGTATCATCCTGGTGAGTCCCAGGACAGGAGACCCACTGCCCTGAGGGTTCCCAGGCTGCCTGGGGGAGACAGAGGTGGCTGGTACCTACAGCCGCAACTTTGCTATCGTAGCTATAACGCCTCTAGGTGGCAGGTAAGGGTGTGTGTCTAACCCCCCACTAAAAAGGACCTGAGTGGTAGGAGAATGAAACTCAGCGGTGACTGGATTGCATAATTACTGTTAGTTTTGAATTTGTGTTTCACAAGTTTTACATACAGTTACAGACTTTAAAGAACAAGGGAAGCATATAAGCACAAGGCTTTCATCTGTTCCTTATACATATGCATGCACATGGCCTTTCTGAAGTGCCTGGGCTAATGCGTAACTCTGATATTCCTGTACATACACAGCTAGGGACTGTGATATCCTATTTGACCACTCACTTCTGCTCCAAACCAGCCTCTGGTCTATGCCTGTTGCACTCATTCGTGGTTTTAAGGTGTCCGGTTTCCCCAAAAGGAAAAGTAGCACCACGCTCGTTTTGCTGCAAGACCCCTGAGGTACCACTGGAGCACATGGAGAGACACCTGGGCTTGCTCTGGCTCTGCCATGGGAAAAATGGGGAACCTGCCCCAGGGCTGACTGGTGAGAGCTGGGTAGGAACAAAAGGGGCCAAGGCAGTGCAAAACTGACAGACCCCCGCTGGTACATCCCTGCCCTCTCTTAGCTCTGGGCAGTGCTTAACCATGCTCCATTTTGCAGTGTAAGCATCGCCCAAGCATCTTCTCCGAGGTCCACAAAAGGCACTGACCCCAGGTAGCAGAGTCCCAGCCAAGCCCCGGCCTCATGAGCGATACGTTTTGCTAGAAAGGCAGCTCTGTTGCAGGCAGGGAAAAGGGCCTGATCCACACCCGACTGAAATCTTCAGTAGGATTTAGATTAAGCCCACAAATCCTGATTCTGCAAAGATTTAAGTTTGTGCATAACTTTACATACATGAATAGTCTCATTGAGGTCAAACGAATTAAAATAATGCATGAATAACAAATTAAAATAATGCACCTGCTTAAGTCTTGGCAGTATTGGGGCCATAATGAACTGGAAAAAACCATGAAAGAGAAAAGCTGACTTGTTCAGAGCTATTAAGGTGTTATTTCAGAAACCGAGCAAGCGACAATTGTATTTACATGTGCCATGCAAAATCTAAATGAATGGCCGTGTTTGTTCATCCGTGTCGTGTATTTGGGTCAATAAGGGATCCCATATGGCTTCAAAGGTTTGGCTTTTCTATTCTACTCGGAAAAGCACCTGAAAGTATTAGTTTTGCAGCCTGATCCTAGAGGGATCAGTGGATGTTTTTACTGTACAGAGAAGACTGTGGGATTGGGATTGCAGGCCTTATTAAAAATGGGTCCGTGTTGAAGGAAAAAACAGTGCAATGGGCTGAGTGAAAGGTCTCTAATGCTGCAAGGGCTTCCTCATGGTGTGAGAAGCCCGTTAGTCTCCAAAACAAGGGTTAAATAAATTCTTACGGGGACAAAACGACCCCTGTGCTAAACCAAGGTTTGAGCTGAGATGTGAGAGTGATACGTGCTGGTGTCTGCAATGGCTTTGGCCATCTGTCCTGTCTTCTCCTCCCTCCCCTCTGCCTTCAGTCCTGGGCTTTGGTCCCTGGCGTTCTCTCAGCTGCCACTGGAAACCAGTGCCTCCCCACTCCTCTAACAAGCGGGAGAAGTAGTGAAAGCAGCACCCTTGGTTAGCGTGCCTTTCACCCTGTCTTTCCTCTGTGTCCAAGGGGCACAAGCTTCCCTCTGAATGTGTGGTGTTTCTGGGGAAGGTGCCTGTCTGCTTGCACCCCCTTCCATTTGCCCTTCTGGTCTTTGCCTGGTTCTGGCTTCATGCACTCAGGTTTTCAGAGCAACAGGTCATCACCACATGGGTAAAGAAACTCAGTGCAGAGGGGGAGATCACCAACAGCTGACAGAGCTTGTGTGCTGGTGGAGCTCTCAAAATGGGGGCTAAGCAGGAGATAAATGTAGTGCGGGCACTGGAGCAGCCCTGTATACAGGGCAGACTTTATCCCTAATGTGTAATCATCATCCTTATGCTTAAAAAGTCCTCTGTGCTTTATCAAGTGCTACCAAACCGTGCTTACTTAGGAAAGGCGTTACTATGCCAGACACAGCATACGTACAAACTCACTGATGATAATTTCTTCCCATAAGCTGACCTAGACCATTCCCCCTGCGCAAGCACTGCTCTGGGTCTTATCAAAGACAGAAATGTATTTCAAAGATGGAGAGCCCTTATTTTTATAGTTCCCAGCCCCAGAGGAGCAGGGGGACAAAGCTGACCCTGAACTGCTGGCTTGGCCTCACCAGCCAGACTTGAGGATGCTCCATGTGGTCTCACCAGTGTCAAGCCTTGAAGGAGGAAACTGAGCTCACCAAGCAGAAGGCGATGTGCTTATAGCGTGCACTTGCTGAAAAGAGAAGCCCCACAAAGGGGTAATCAGATGGGACAGCCTGGTCCAAGTCCCAGGTTTGGGACGTCAGAGATTACATTGCAGTATGAACTTAATACAGCAATTGAAGCCGCCTCTTCTTTTGGACTGGACTCTTGGCAGTTCCTGCCCCTGGAGCAACCCGTGCTATTTAAACAACCCGAATGAATCAAAAGGGATAAAAGAAGAGATGCTTTTGGTGCTGATGCCAGCCCTCAGCTAGTGTCAAGAAGCAACACCTGGGGTAATCAAAGCCAAAGAAAATCCATTGCTGAGGCTGAAGGGTCCTGGGGAACCCCACAGACAAATTGCCTTGTTCCCTAGGAGCGAAGGCTGAAGCAGTGTGGTTACGTGCACCACAGGAGGGGGAAGAAGCAGGGCATGTACCAGTACACAGAGGGAACAAATCATAATTCAGATGGTGAGATCTGATCGTCGCACTATGGGAGATGAGAGGCTTCTGCTATTGCCTCTGTGGGAAAAGATCAGGCTGGCTGGGAGTTTCTGCTTATAGAAGCATCGTTTAACAGCGTGTGGGGGCCAAAACTCCAGGGGGTGGGGAAGATTTATTGAGATATCCAAGTCTAACAGTAATCAGAAGAATACTCATCTCCTCACCAGTAGACCACAAAAGGGAACGCATCACTCATATTAAATGTAGGGAAATAAGGTGAAATGGCTTTCTCCAAATCACCTAGCCAGCCAGCACAGAGCCCCCTCGGCAGTGGGCAGTCCCTGCCCCAGTGGTCTGTCCCCTAAGACAGACCAAACAGATCTGCAGAAGAATACTGTCTCCATTCAACCCCCAGGGACAGGATTTTTAATGACAGTTTTAAAAATATTTTTTAAATTAATTTTTTTGTGAAGGGGAGACAATGTCACTGTCAGAAAGTTCTACTGCATCCCCATTATTTGTGTATATCTGCCCACGCAGGCACAAAAATACATACTTAATAACTGTGGCTTATTAGTGCCTTCAGACCCACAGAATCAGTCCTGTAAATATCTCCTTAGGCACAAAAATAATAGTTACAAAAATATGAAAAATTCTTTTATTGCATATGTGCATTTGCTCTTCACTTGCTGTAGAAAGACACTTTCAAACTACTAAATGCTATTAGACTTTTTAGAGAAAAAAAATCCTGCCAAGTGTATTTATTTATTTTAACTAGAAATTATTTGGAAGGACCAGAAGTATGAGCAGCTGGTAAACTTCTCTTGATTATTTTTCCTTACATTTCTAATAATGAACTCAAATGATTTTTAGCACCTTAAAAATATTCTGCTTAAACAGACTATGCGTAGGCAAATTTAGAACTGTACAGAAGTCCTGGAACGCAGAAGTAATGATGGGAAAAAAAACAAAGTGAAAGGAGAGGTAAAGAGAAATAATAATGGGAAGAATAAAAAGCCATTAAAGGGACACACACACACACAAAAAGTTAACAGAGAGAAGTCCACACAGTAAAGGGTGCTGCAGCCTTACTGGGGTGTATTGAAGAGTGGGTGGTTTGTAATGATGCCAGTAATTTGGGGGGGTCTCTAAGCTGAGGGAAAACTGAGGATGAGAAGATGACAAGATGGGAGTGAAGGAGCTGGGGCAGCAGTGCTTGAGGAGAGCAAGAGGAGCAGGTACCTCTCCCTACCCACCCTGACAGAGAAACACAGCGTCAGTCTTTCTGGAGCAGATCCTGTTGTCCTTCCACCAAAGTCACGGTGCCAGAGGGGGACAGGATGGAAAAAGAGCCCTTCTCATGCACAGCCCCCAGCAATGACTCCCGGGACCCCGCTGTGCCACCCTAGGAGCCCAACCGAACTATCTCAGCCTGCCCCTGGGCTCTGCTGTGCCGTACCCTCAACGCTGAGCTTTGCTATCGCTGTCAGAGAGAAAAAACGAATGTCGTCATGATGGCTGGGGTGGCAAATTCAGTGTTGCTCACACAGCTGAGGTGCACTGAGGTGGCTCTGAGGGGGAGTTTAGGAAGATGACCACCAGCTCTCAATCTCCTGTGCCTTCCTAGGAGGTTGGTGCAAGCATGAGTCCGACGGAGGGGTAGGAAAATGTGTTTGGCAGAGCAGGATGGGGATGGGTGCTGGTTTCAAGGTTATTTGCAGGAAGAGTGCAGCAGTGGCAGCCCCATGTGGGGCCTGACCTTTACAACTAGGTGGATGATATTGTTGGTTTGGAAACAAGCATGGGGTTTGTGGCCCCAGCTATCTTCAGTCAGAGAGTCTGTAGATTGTTTTGGAGGCACATCTTTCCAAAAATTTCCTCTTCAAAGGACAGTCTCTGACTGGGGACTCTGACTTTTTAAATGCATTGGAGCTTTCTTAAGGGAGCCTGATTTCATGACATGTTTGAACAATACCTGGCACAAAGACCTTCTTTTGGATTACTTCAGTACAAATACTTAATAGAAGTAACTAATGATAGATGTCCTGAAGAGCTGTGCAGAAGAAAAAGACCACTGTAAACAAAACTGAAGATGTACTTTAGGATCCTGTTTTAAGAGACCTTGACTGTGCTCTACACTTTGATAGTGTATCTGAAGACTCATGTTGTGTTCCCCCTTCAGTGAAATTGTGTGAATAAGTAAGTCTATACACCAAAAGTACCATTATATAATTTTGTAACCATACCTAATTTTCCTTGAGTACATCAGGAGCAGTAGGAGGTTATGAGCAATCTACACCCTCGGTCACAGCTCTGAGTTCTCTCCTAGCCAGCCCTGTCTGCAAAAGATTTCACCCACACACTCTCTCTGTTTACTCCCAGGCCCTCCCCGCCTGCGTCCCCCAGCAGTCTTTTGGCTTTTCTGGTCTTATCTATCGGTTCTCACTTTAACAGTGTCTGAGATTTCAGTGTGCCTGAGGAAAAAGTGGTGTTCCCCTCATAGCTGATGGCAGCTGGAAGCAAGGGTAAGGGGACTGAAGGATGCTTCCCGACAACATCTCGTTAATTGGAGCAATCCTTGGAAAGAGGAAGGCTAGAGTTTTGCTCCTACTTCACTCATCAGGTGTCTGCCAGGCTGCTGGTTTTGCCAAAGTCCTCCCAGGATTTCCTTGTAGAGTTGAGAAGTCTTTCCCTTCATTGCAACTTGCACATTGCTGTGAAAAGTTTTGATTTTGATGACTGACATTTTATGACCAAAAGTGGTCTTGAGGATTCTTGCACAACTTCCCTCCATGTTTTGCAGCAGCACAGGGAGGCAATGAATTTATTCTCTATTTGTAAAATCAAGGAACAGGTTAATTGCCAGTTGCCCGTCATCTAAGTGGATGACGGCAGCGTGAGGGCTGCAAGGGCAGAGCACCTCAGATGATGTGTCGTTTCTCTGCTCTGCAGGGAGGTGGAAGGGTGGCAGTACTCCCACCGCTGTGTAAACTTCTTTGGAGTAGGAGAGCCGTCAGATGCGGAGTCCAGCTAAGTACAGTTTCCCACACAAAATGAAGAGGGAAGATGGTGAGGCACGAACAACTAGGATTGCACCAAAGTGGAATTGCTGTGGCTCTTCCCGGGACCAGGATGCTACCAAAGGCATTGAGGTTGGTTGTTTTTCCTTGCAGGTCGCTCTATTTAATTTGCGTTGCTCCCAGTGACAGTCTGGTGCTCTGGCACCTTTAATATACAGCCAGAGCACAGGGATTTGCTGTTTCTTTAATGAGATGGAAAATACGTGAATATCTCTCTCATTCGACTGGTTGTTGTAACCCCTCTGCTCCGATTGGCTCCTGCTCTGCAATATTTTAAACTCTTTTGCAAGCAAGAAAAAAAATGCAACCTCAGCTCTTCATACCATTCAGCTGAAGTAGGAAAAACTCCCAAAATTACAGGAAAGAGATGAAGATGGGGAAAAAAACCCACCCCAAAAGGCAAGGCAAATGGGCTGTGAAAGTGCTGATAGGGCAAATGCTTTCAGAAAGCAGGAGTGCTCTGAGTCACTCTTCCCCTTTGAGTCCAGCGTTGCTCCTGTTGGCGTCGACAGTTTTTGGCAGCAGAGTGCAGAGGGGCCGGATCGGGCCCTTCCTTTCCCTCCCATTGATGCTGTCTGAACTCTCTTCCTCTCCACTGGTTTTGTTGTGCTTGCAACGCTCTCAAACCTTCTCGTTCAGTTTTGTGAGGAGTCCCCAGGTGCGCTGCACAGCCCTCTGGGATGGCATAAGACTGTTCCCCATTCTTCCCATGGAGGATGTCACCTGGGGTCTTGGAGACTGCTGCTCCTGGCAGGTGCTTTAGGAATCCCCCATTCCAGACCTGCAGACAGACGGGAAGGGACTTGTCATCTCCAGGCTATGGGAAATGTTCTTCTCTTCCTGCCACTGGTGACTGTGGCCTGCTTATTCCTGGGTTTACCACAGCTTCAGGGGAAGAGCAGCCTATAAGACATACGGGCTACAATAACGGGTTTTTGCAATTTTACTCATCTCCCTTCCAACCTCTCCTCTTTTTCTGCCACTTCCCTATTGTCTAACTGAAAACCATCCTGGCAAAAAAGGGTAGGAGGTTATGGAGCAAGTCAAGTTTGTAAACACTAAGGAGGGAGGCTATATAAATCTGTTTAGGCAATTTTCACATTGACAGTTGTCATTTAGCGCTTAAATAACTGTGTAAGCAATTCAGGAATAATGACCAGTGCGCTCGGCATCAATGCTTTTAAATCTTCCTTAGCTTTTCTCTGCTGAAAGCCCTACAAAAACACCTTTGAGAAAGTAGACAAGCAAATACCAAAAATTGTTGGCAGGCCTTATAATGTTTAGTTACAAAAATGGAAAACAAGTTTATTCTACCTGAAACAAAGCATTTCTGATAAATGCATCTGAGAGACCGCATATCCCAAATTCAATCCTAGAAGTACCCATTCTTAAGGCAAAGTCGTGCTTCGAGGCCTTTGTTACCAGAATGACAAAATCTTCCCATGTGGTCTCTCTAATATTATCACAAATGGCCCTTTTAAGTTTGACTGACAGCTCAGGCCAGTGTTCCTTTGATTGTAAATGAGGTAAAGTGTTTGCATAGAAAAATGGTATTTTATAGAA
The DNA here is from genome assembly GCA_018403395.1 of Gorsachius goisagi. NCBI lineage: Eukaryota > Metazoa > Chordata > Aves > Pelecaniformes > Ardeidae > Gorsachius > Gorsachius goisagi. The sequence continues at coordinate 16,945 of BOSO01009711.1, forward strand.
GATCTCTCAGCAGTAGAACTAGTAAAATTTTCAAACACAGAGTTTACTCATTGAAAAAGTGGGGTTTGGGTTGAAAAAGTAGGAAAACCTGGATCTTTTTAACTACCAAAATTACTATCTTGTGTTCAGAAATAATGCTTCATTTTAAAAATGCCATTAAGCATATTTTAAAAGACAAATAGGCCAGGAAAACAAAATATTTAAGGTTGAACTAAATATTTAGTTTGGCATCAAAAATGTAAGTTCTGTGCAGTTTGGGGTTTTTCTTTCTGGAGGCATAGTTTGATGAATAAAAAGTATTCATTTGGGAGAACACAAAGGAAGTTTTCACCTGACTTTTCTTTTTATCTGTCATGCAAAAACCCCCAAACAAAATAAACCAAACCCCAACAGTTCGATGTGGTCAGATAGTCCTCAACAACCGAATTCAAGTGCTTTAGAAAGTTACCAGCCCTCAGCTGCGATGTGATAATTGAGCATGTGTATTCTCCTGTTTCATATGCAAAGTAAAATGAGCTTTCACCCTATTTAGTGTTCTGGTACCATCTTAAGATATTTTCACTTAGTTGTTTATGATTGTATCTCCATAATCTGGGTTTTAAATGAAAGTGACTGAACTTCCACGTTTAGGTAAGCTGTGAGTCTGGTGGTATTGATTCCCACTAGTGACATAACTTCTGTACTTAGAAAAAAAGGCTCACAGGCAAAATTTCATTTAAGGGAAAATAACATATATTTTCTGCTAGCATATATTAACATTTAAGGTATGTCCAATAACAAGTCAACGCTGGTTCCCTGTTGAAATTTGCAGTTTCGGGCTATGTCAGAGAAAAAAGATGAAGTCTTTGAAATAAAGCTGAGACAAGTACATAGAGAAGTGTTTCTTGTTTTGGCGTTCGGGCAACTGAGCAAGGCTCAAGTATGATGCATTAGATTACAAGGAAAACTCTTAAGGTTACAACACTATATGGGAGTAGTGAAAATACTTTATATCTGAATGCAAATAGTAACTTTGTATGGAATAGTAATTTAATAGTAACTTTTGCTGGAAAATAAGTTTAAATGATGCAGGCATCAGTGAAAACAATTTTGGGCAATTTCTTCAATGGAGGAACTGTTTTATTGGCTGGTAACTCAATAAAAAAAATTAATTATAAAGAATAAGCAGTACAAATGTCAACACTGGCTGTAGCTTATTAGGTTATCTGATACAGTGGGACAGATTCTGATTGCATTGCTGTTGGATGTAACCCTAAAATAACTTCCATGACACCATCACACTTTTTTTTACTACTATGGGGAAGAAACAGCAAGCAGGAGGTCCTTTTTCTTTCTTTTTTGCCACCGTCAGGAGGAACCGCACATCACTGATGAAACCCTTTTGCTTACTCCATGAAGCCAACGTGATTATTTATATGAAAAAGACAAGGGGAATAGACTGTCCACAGAGATACCGGGGTGGGCGGGTGTTGCTCTCGGGCATGTTTCCTTGGCCCACTGAGAGGAAGCCAGGGCAGGCACCATCTCAGAGCTCGCACCCGTCTCCCCGGGCACTGCCGGTACACAGGTCTCTTGTAAGGAGGAATTCCAGCTTCATCTCTATCATTTTGTGGCTACTATTAGCCATGGTGTCTCAAATAAGTGGTCACAGCTCTCCCCACAGAGGTACAAGGAGTACAGGGCTTCCCATACCACCCTCTCTTCCACTCCTCTTGCCAAGTCTGATTTGGGATCCATCACTCTAGAAAATTCTGCCAGACTAGTGCCTCTTTGAGATTAATACATTTGAATGAAATATAAGGCAGTGCAAAAATTGCCTCTCTACAGCAAAGCAATGTGTTTCTTTCTAAAACTGACCTGCAGATAGGATGTCTTTTACAGAGGGCATTTGCTTCAGGGCAATATTTTCTAGCAGCAAAAAAAAAAAAAAATCAAGACTATCAATAACAGGTGTTTACTATTTGCCTTAGTATCTATTTTACTTACTGTCTCTAGTAAGAGACCTTGGGTTTGGGAATTCAGGTTAAAAGGCCCATAGATTAAAAATCACTGGTATATTCTACCATACTGCATTAGACTTAGGGTCACTTTTCTTCAGTATTTAACCTACTCATTTACTATTAGACTTATTTTTTAATTTAAGTCAATGTGCTGCAATGTATCTTGGAGATAATAGCAGTAAAAATGGAAACTTTCTATCCCTACTTTCATACCTGCCCTAATGCTACAGTGCATCATTTCCACTGCTTCTGCTCTATTTGAACCACGCTGTCATGCCACAGGAGCGTGGCAGCCCCTCTTTTAAGTGGCCCCAGCTGCCAGCTGGTCCACATGGACGCCAGGTGGACAGAGTTGTGCCTGATCCTGTTCTTTTCTTTGAGGGGCAAATATACTTTTAAGATTAAGATGACATGATCAAAGTCATAATTCCACTCTCATCTTCAGATGTGCATTCCCCATGCCGTTTGACTACTGCTACTGATTTTTAGCAACTTTTGCAAGGAGATTTAACTTTGCATATGATTAAATGGGTAAGATCTTGGAATCTCCCTCTTCCTCTGATCATTTATTTCTTCTTTGCAAGTCACAGGGAGAGCAGGGTTTAAATAGCAAATTGACATTTGCCATGCAGTTACATGGATCCTGTCTATATTTAGATTGATGTCTATAGCAGCTATGCTCATCAGGACCATCCTCAGTCAGAAAGACTCTAATTACGACATTCAAACAAACCAGAGTCCTGCTTTCCTGCTGGTCTGAATCTGGAGTCATATCACAGAACTTGCCTGGTGAAATGAAAAGTCGAATCTGCTTCCTGCTGCTCCAACAAGGCTTCAAGTAGAGTTTAAGCCGGGTTGAAACGATGTCGGTTTTTAACATATAGCCACAAATAGTTACTGGTTTGCGAACATGGAGAAGATGGCTTCTGTCTCTGTTATAGCTATAGCGTTGTCACATGGTGTGGGTCTATAAACTTGATACAGAATCTTTGTTCAGAATAATTGGTATAATTGAAAAAGCAGGGAGGTTTTTTGGCAAATGAACACGTCCTCAATTCTTGAAAAATTTTCTGCCTAAGAAATTGCTGAGTTTAAGTGTGGAAGACTTTGAAGCTTTTAAAGCCTTTTCTTGCTAGAGCTATGTTTTAACATAGTTGCTTGCTTAGAACTTAGTGAAAAAAAATGCAAACTTCAATAAAAAGAAACATCTGAAGATGTGTCCCAAAACTGAGACACCTTTGGTAGCAAAGCTCTCCATGTTCAAAAAGCCTGTAGGTTGCGATGGCTAGAAAGAGCTCATGGCAGCTGAAACTGAAACCTAGAATGCCTAAACATGACAGTTTTGGGTCCTGAAGACATCATCTGGAAGTTTTTCAATTTGCTAAACGAATATGAATTTATTCGCATTTACATTACCCTGCTTTGTGTGCCAGGGGGTGCAGACACCAACAATCCTGACAAAAACTACTGGTGTGGCGGCAGCTCCTCTTTCTCTTGGCGGGATGCTGTGTCTGCTCGAGGGAGCACAAGCAACATGGTTACGCTGGTGGAGCAGTATGAAGAAATGCCCTATGGTGTGGACGACACTTTCAAGCACCGACCTGATCTAAACTTCTTGAAGTTAACAGTTGCGTTGACTGCAGTCTCTTTTGGCCTAGAGACTGAAATGCCCTTCACGTGCTCCTTGGAGAGACTGGGCTTCTCACAGGAAGAGGAAGATGTTTGGCCAGCAGTGGTGCAGATGACTTTCTGGGACACCTCGACAATGTGGAGTGAAACCGGCAGGTATATGTAATTAATGTGATTTGAAATGGCTTCTGCTTGCACCTGGTTGTACTGTGCTGCTCCTGGAGCCAGTCTGGGACCAGTCGTTGCATGGAGTGGTATCCAAACACAGAGGAAGCGCACACCTTCTGCCCCTATGTGTCTAACCACCAGGGACAGCGCTGCCTCAAACCTAGAGGTGGTGAAGCTTTTGTAATTCTCCTGTCAGTTCCAGTGATGCAGAAAGAAAAGTATAATGTCCTTGGTAGGATACCATGATACTTCTAGGAGAGGATTTGAAATTTTCTCACTTGTCACTGGTCAGTGATGCAGCATCCTCTAGGGAGTCGTCAGCTGACAGGAAACACATACACTTACTCATTGCTGCAGAGAAGCTGAATAGGAGAAAAGGTTTGTGTATTCCTGGTATGGGTTGGGGTTTTTTTCTTTTTTTCTTCCTTTTTTTTTTTTTTTTTAGAAAGATGGCCTGTGCCAGTGAAAATAAACTAAACTTTTTTTCTCCATTCCTAACCTCTCAGTGTGATATAAATGCCATCCCACAATTTAGCGTTGTTAATTAATATGTACTTTCCATTACCTTCCTTTTGGAGAGTTCATTATCTTGAGGAATGTAACTCTTCATTCAAACATTTCATTTTGTAGTGGGAGAAAGAGACGGAGGTGCAGAAGAACTACTTTAACTGGATTGTGTAACAATGGCTGTGATAATAATTGTCTGGGAGAATTATATGGAGGTAACAAAAGGCTTCACAAAATGAGTACATTACAAAGACTCTTTTATGACTGAAAAATACTGATGTCCTTAAAAGAGAGAGAGAGAGAGGGAGAAGTAGGAGTTGGGTGATTTTGTCGGAAAATGCAAAGATTACACTGAAGTTTGTCTTGGCACAGGGAAGACATTTCCTTAGGGCTACCAGAGGAAACCTTACACTTTTCTCTTTTGTTTCCCCACCCCTATTTCCACAGCGCGTGTTCCTTCTCTTGCTCTAACACCAGCAAGAGGCTGGGCTGGTCAGCCTGACCTGGCCTCCACCGATTTTTGCATCCACTGAGCGTTCATCAAGTGGAATAGTTCTGTGACTTTCTTTGGCTACTGCGCCAGCATGATTTATCTCTGTACAGCCTGTGCCCAATTTATTTTGGTAGTCTAGGCTCGCTGCCAGTACGTCACCCTTTAGGATCCAGTTGTGCAAACAGGGCCAGATGAGGTAGTCCAGGGTCTTCACCGAGTTCGATGGGGAGAGGCTGCGGGGGTGGGGGGGGGACGGGACACACACATACAGGCTAAATAAGTGGGAGATTGAGAGGAAAGCAGAGAGTGGCAGAGGGGGGTATACCAGTTATTCTGGGCACCCATCACCATGACAGCTACCTATTATTAGATCTATCATATACACACTTATTTTCACAGCATGCAGAGGGCTGGTCAACTAGTTGAAAGATGGTTTTCTGCCCCTTTTAAAAATGTCAGAGGCTCTTTATTGAACCCACTTGACGAGTGGATTCAAGCTTGCTAGTTTTTTTTTAATTCTAAGTTACAATCATGAGAAGTCTGTTTTTCTTATAATTTATTTTTGCAAAAAGGTTGCGCTTGCTGTCACCATTTGGAACGCTGTAGCCATGTGTACTGAACGCTGTGTTCAGAAATTCTTATTTTTGTCACCAAAGTACAGCTGTATCTTAAGGGCGGTACAGAATTAGAATAAGGTATAATGAAGTACTGTAGGTTGCTAATACGGATGACACTTAGCAGCACCTTGGTATACGGAAATGTGCTACTTTACACATCTGGATAAAAGGAACAAACAAGGAAGAGATTGAAATTCTTTTAACGCTAGCAAGGGAAATGTTGTTTCGATGCAACAGGTAATTTCTTCCTGTAGCTGGTGACTCCCCAGTTGACCACCTTTCCATGGCTAGTGTTCATGTTAGGCACTTCAAAGGGATGAGAATATGTGTGGGGGGGAATCTGCTTTGAAAAGCAATTTGTTTTGCTGCAGGGAAGGTGGTGGTGGGGAGCAGGAGCATGTGAATGTGGCACAGCGCCCACCTCTGTGGTGGAGGTGGCTCTCAGATGTGAAGTGCTGCCATACCCCTTTTCTATGAGCCCCGCTACAGAGTGGAACTTGTGGCCTTTTAGGTGTTACAAATGCAACGTGGACTGGAAAAGCTAGGGAGCCTCTGAATTAAATCCACCAAAGTCAGCAAGCGGAGCAGAATCTGCTTCAGGTTAACAAGAAGCTCTGAGGAGAAAGGCACTTCTTAAATCCCATCCTGCCTGAGTCCGGGATGTCTCAGGCAGCATTAAGGACCCTTTGGAATTCAGTTTGGAAGTGTCCCCTTGAGGCAGATACCTAAAGTCTCTCTTTCAGCAAACTGTGGATGGTGGAAATACTGAAGTCCATTTCCCTATGGATTTGTGACCCACCCTGTCCCACAATCCCACCACAATGACCCCCTGCTCTGTTCCCCCACTGCAATACAGCTTTTGTCCCATAAGGAGATGATTTCCCAGTTGTGTGTTCAATGCATCTCCTGACCAAAGTCGGTGCCGGGGGACAGCACTGTGACTGTCATGGCCCTGTACTCCGTGGACAGGCCATGGCTTTGGCTTGCACCTCTAAGCGACACCGAGTCACTGAAAGCTGGCTGGGAAAGAGAAGAAAGACTTAGCGATACCGGTTAACAACAGAAGTATCTAAGTGCACATTAAAAATGGCAGCAGTGGTTTTCAGAGCCCGGGGGGGACTGAGTAATCCTAATCTTAACCTCATTTTTTACTACAGGGTTTGTAGTTCATGTAAAAATCAGAGACTGAGAACGGGGGGGTGGTACCCACACGCCTACCCAACCTGGTGGGTGCTCCCAGGAGCTCTGAGCGAGGCTGTTGGCAGCGGAGCTCTGTCTGATGGACGAAGTCGGTGGGAGTCCTCATGGTTTCTTCTGAGCTGGAGGTCCAGGACCTCCGTGGTGGCACGGGCTCCCGGTTCCCCCAGGCAGTGACCAGGACGCAGAGCTGCTTTGGGAAGGCTCCAGCAGCCCCAGTTCAGGGAGCGCTGGGCAGAGTCACTTTCTCCAGGGCTGCCTGCTCATCTCAGCAGATGCTCCTTTCGTAACCATAACCCTTCCCCTCTCTCCCTTCCCCCCCAAACAGACCCCTTCCCCAGTCAAAGCCTGTTTTCCCCAGCCAGTCACTAAATCAGTCGGATGTGCCTCCCTTCCCCCACCTGACACGGGGACGAGCAGTGCCTGCTGATCGTTCCTTTCATGTAGTCTCTGCCGGTTGCGGCTTCGGTTATTAAAAGACCAAAAAGAAAAAAAGAAAACCCCAAGCAAGCCCCCGCTGCTGCTGCCAGCCTCATGGCCGGAGCGGTGCCCTCGGCCGGCGGGGCGAGGTTTACTCGACCCGCCCGCACCCCTCCGGCTCAGACGGAGGGCTGGGGGGGAAGGGGGGGGGGATGTGGGTGTTTTAAAATTATTCCCGTAGACCTGGAGGAGGTAGAGCTTGCTTTTCTCTGCTTGGTTTGAGCCGCAGCCGTCCGGAGCAAGCCCAGGGCTGGGGTGCCGCTGCGTTAAGAGGAGGGGCTGAACTAGGGCGAGCTTTGCTAGCCCCGGGATTAGAACAAAGCCCCGTCCTGGCGAGCGGCTCCCCCTTGCCTCCCGCAGCCCGGTGGGGCTGGCACCCCCGGCCGGTTGCCCTTCCTCCTCCTCCGCCTCCTCCTCCTCCTCTCGCCCCGCTAAAACACAAGCAGCCAGCGGCTTTAATGTGATAAAAGACGAGACCTTGAGAAAAGTCAAAAGCAGCGGGGGAAGAAAACAGGTTGGACATGTAAAGAGAGAAAGAGTTCAAGAGTTTCACCAGTGAGCCATGAAATGAGAAGTAACAGCTGATGTACTGGAGGGAAGGAGCAGAGTCATCAGCAGGAGCTATGGATCCAAGGTTAACTGGGGGGGGGGGGCGATGGGGAGCTGAAACTTAAAGTAATTACCAAGGCAAACGACCGAGCGAGGGAAAGGGATGCGGGATCCTGCCTTGCATGTGCTGCGCTCGCTGGGAAAGAATCCCCAGGAAAACTCCCGGCTAGGCCCTGGCAAAAGCCTTTCCCTTGTTGAAAGCCAGTGCCCCACTCCTTTAAAAGCACGAGGCTGAGCACCTGATTCCCCTTAAAAAAAAAAAAAAAAAAAAAAATAAATAAATCCCAGAGGACTTCCAAGAATTTGCATTTACTACCCCCATAGTTGCTTGCCCGGGAGGCTGAAAGGAAGAAATTACTTCACTTTTTTTTTTTCTCCCTAACTAGAAAATATAAATACAGAAATAAAGGGATGACGAGTGGTAGTAGTAGTGTAGGGAGTAGTCATGCAACTGGGTGTAGGTTAAAAATACCAACAATAGTGGGAAAGAACACCTCCTTGATTTTTCATTTAGAAATATTTAAATGAATGTGTTAAAAGCTGAGAAGAATGTTGTGTTGTCCTGGCGGGATGCGAAGTTGAAGGTATAAAAATGAAATCAAATCCCAGGGAGGATTTTTCCTGCTCCTGTTTAAATGAAATACTTCTTCTACACAAACAAAAAGCAGGGCAAAAGTTGTCCCGCTCAGCAGCCCCAGGACTAGGAAAAAATTCTTCACTGAAAGAGGAACGGGCTGCCCAGGGAAGTGACTGAGCCCCCATCCCTGGAGGTATTTAAAAGACAAGCAGACGAGGTGCTTAGGGACATGGTTTAGTGGTAGACTTGGCAGTGCTAGGTTAATGGTTGGACTCGATGAGATGATCTTAAAGGTCTTTTCCAACCAAATGATTCTATGACTCTATGTCCAGGAGCAGCAATTCCCATTGCTCAGATCCCGACACACCTGGCAGGGTGGCCTTGGCATATCCCTGCCCCAGCTCTCGCGGCCCCCAGCGGTTTGAGGCTTTCCCACCAAGTTGACCAAACCCCACGAACAACGAAGCCAAAGGCGCTTTGAGGTTGCAAGCTCCCTGGCGAGCTCTTACCTTTCCTCCCCACCGGCCCCCTTTGCTGCCCGCGCCCCTTTGGCAAGTGACCCTGCCTGGGGGGGCTGCGGGAAAGGGCCGCGGCACCCAGAGCCCCCCCGGCAGCAGCCCCGGCTCCCTTTTGTTCCAAGGCAGCGGTAGCCGGACTACATTTCCCAGCAGGCTCTACGGAGAAAGGGGAGGGGGCGAGAAAGGCTTTTCCACCCTTCTTCCTCCCCCATCACATTCCTCCTCAGTGAAAAAAAGAAAAAAACCCCAACAAAACCAAACCCCAACCCAAGGTATTCACTTTGCTGACACATCGTGCGCATTGAGCATGCAAGAGGGGCAGGGCTACAAAGTGGCAGGTCCCGGAAAATAAGGGGGGAACTTGCTGCCTCCAAAATCAAACTCCAGATAAAAAAATTAAAAACCCAAAAAAATTTAAAAAAAAGAAAAGGGAAAAAGAAGCCAAACCGGTTAAACCCTGAAGTAGAAAGGATGTAGCTCTGAGCTTTGAAATCTTAATAAATACATAGAGGAGAGACGATACTTTGTTCTTTTGTGTGCAGGGATGAACGACATCGTTGCCAGTCACTCCAAATGCACAGCTTCTGCAACTATTTCTCCACTGCAAACTAAAGCACACTCATGTCTTGCATCATGTTGTTTGCTACCGTACAAACGTTTCTTTTCTGGCCCCTGTAGAGCCTCCAGATTGCTTTGCTGATCTCCTGCATCAGATGGCTTTATCCTTCTGCTACTGCATATATTCCGATCTGAGGTCTGCGTAAATATGTATAAACAAAATGTGTATTTTTTAACAGGTTTATTTTTAGTCCCTGTGGTTTTGCGCTACAGAGAAAGGTTTGTTTAATTAATATTGAACCTGTTGGTGTAAGAGTGGTTAGTACCAACACAGAGCTGCTGGAAGCTGAAACCTTATCAAGGCTTTAAAAAAAAAAAGTTAAACGTTGCTGGATTTAAGTGGTCTTCCTATAAACACTGCCCTCTCAGTTATACCTTTGACTTCAGCAAAGCGATGCCAGTTTAAATGGAGAGATGTTGGCCTCGGGTTTCTAAAGAATCCTGGTGACAGAGTTTCTCTCTAACAGGAGATTGGAAGCGCTGATTATAATGAACTAAGGAAGCTGCTCGCCAAGCCTCTGCTCCTCGGGGAGCTGATTCAACTCACACAGTTGTGCACTACGCTGTGTGCATGTGTTTAGAAGCCAGATTTGAATGACTAAAGCAAAACTTAGTAGTAGACCTTGAATTTAAGCGTGTGGGTGCCTGCATACATGTGCGAGTCTCTGTGTGCTCAAGTATTTACGTACGTATGTGTGCATAGGCATATATAAACACATAAATACCACACATCCACTGTGTGTTGTCTGCATAATAAAGAACAAATATAATGCCAATATCTGCAATTGTCTGTGTGATAAAAGGCAAATATAATGTCAATATACATGAGATTGAATTTTATTTTAAATGGTAAATCAGATTAACTTCTCTGGCTGGTTTGGCAGAGCAAATTGTTCTTGCTCAGCTGTAGATTTCATCACAGTATTTTGTCCTTGGTGGCCTAGGCTACCTTGTCATGATTTTTATTTTAAAGAACTTTACATGTATATATTAAAAAAAATATTTGCCTGTGCTGCTGATAGCTCATAACCATTCTGGAGGGAATAGTTTTAAATCTATAGTTTTCACATTAGTGTTTTCTGTTCACTTTTGAATTGTAACGAAGGTTACAACCTGTTTCACTCCTTTATACCTTCGCTTTTGTCTCTGAAGTCTGGGCTTCAACCTTACTGGGGATTGTTAAAATATACTAACAACCAGCATTGTTTTCACTGAAATTAAAATTGATATCAAGGTGGTATTTTTATATCATCCAAGCAGGGCTTAGATGGTTGATACATTTTTATCACACATAGTATAACAAACAGAGTTTTGAGCCAGATTTGCGACTTCAAGCCCCAGCCATAAGAAGGAGGTGGGAAGGAGGCGCTAAGTCTCAGGTGGCCCCCCTGGGAGTCACATTTTCTTCACAGATCCACTTTATTCCTAAGAACAAGTACCAATTCCCCCCAAGAGCATGTTGCTATCTCCTTCCTTTTCCAAACACCTCCTGGTTCCATCCACTGAGTGGTGGTGGGATGGTGGCAGATTCTCTCCATTCCCCCCTCCTCACCTTTCCACCTGTTCCAGTGGAGAAATATCTGAGCTTCCTGTTTGAACACCAAGCTCTGGTGCGTTTTGCATGTGCGTGTGGTGGTAACGGTGGGTTTGCTCAGATTCCTGTGGCTGAGTGGTCGTGTGAGTCACAGGCTAGTCACCAAGTAGTGACAAAGCTCTGCCAGGAGGTTTGCTTGGGCAGTGGACCTTTACGCTGCGGTTTTTAGTCCATCTTGAGGCTAGCATTAGATATATATAACCTCTGTATAGGACAAGCTTGAGGGCTTCTTCTGCTCTGGTATAGGAACTATGGATTAGAGCCAGACGAAGGACTTTTTTCCATGTTTGCTAGAAGGTGTCGAAGGTGTCCCTACTCATTGCTGGGGGGTTGGAGTAGTTGACCTTTTAAGGTCCCTTCCAACCCAAACCATTCTATGATTCTATGCTCAGATATTCAGGTGCCTTCAGATTATGTATACAGTAAGAAGGAAGGAGGACACATTTTCTAAACCATTTGTTGATTAGAGTGGACTTGTTTGCATAATTCTTTGATCTCCCAGAGCTGAGTTCTCCACTGCAACCTTCTATATCGCAAGAGTTAGGTGAACTTGGGTGGCTTCCTGTTCAACGCTTTTGCCACAAATGCTTTTTCTGCAGCTCTTCATTCTATGTAGCTGTACCTTGTTGAGACATCCATCCCATATTTGTGTTCGCTGAATTCCTCCTGAGCTCAGTAGGAATACATTGTTTCTATTATGTTGTTCTGGGCCCAAATATAAATTTTTCCCTTTCAACTAATGAAAACATGACTTCTTCTTACCCTGGTCTCGCAGAATTTCTCTCTCATTCTACTATTATTTTATTTATAATTCTTGTCATTATATAACAAAAAAGGTAATTTTACTGCCTTGTTGGTGTACTGAGCCCAGATCTGGCTTTGATGAAAATAAAGATCTCATAGGTTTAAGAAGGATCAGGACTACTCTTTGCATGAAAGGCAAGTGGTAAGCCCAGTCTTGCAGTTTGCACTCAAACAAGATGGACCACTGGAACAAACCCTGCATGTCCTTAGGCAAGCCTCATTGAAGTCAACACGCGTTAAGGCTGAATAAAGGAATTCATTGATTTCAGTGGTTCTAATCTCATGTGTCAAGATTTATTCATGTGAGCTGCAGAACCGTGTTTCAAAACTGATGGTATTTCATCCTGTAAAACAGATGCCCAGACCTGAAGCTAGATCGCTGGTTTCTATTCTGCTTATGATTACTGCTGGATTCCCATTAGTATTTTATGTATAACATTTGGACCAATAACTGAGGATGTTTTACATCAGGTAGATACAAAAATATTGTTAACGGCAAATACATTTTGTATTTTCCTATCGCTTCGGAGCAGATGAGCGTGGAATGCATTCAGCAAGGTAAGCCATGTGTTTCAGGGCCTAACATAATTAAGAAGAAAAGATTAACACAAAGCATTCTATCACTGACATTGTAACAAATCAACACAAGTTGAGAAATGGAAGAGTAGAGACCAACAGGCTCACTTCCAGTCCTGTAGAAATCAAGTGAGGGAAAACTTGGATTCCAGCAAAACTTGTTTGCCTGTTTAATTTGGTTGCTGCAAAGTGGTCCTAAATGGATTCATCACTGGGGGAAAGTGAGGACAGAACATCTCTGGGCCAGCCCTTTTAGTAAGATCACATTTATTTTCATGATGCCTTTTTACACTGTAGATTTACGACTGGGAATTTGAAGGGAAAACTTTAGGAACAGAAACCAGCCAGTACAGGAGAGACCTCTCCAAGTCACATTCTTTAGATCCAAATTATTTTTCATTACTCTCCTTCAGTGTTTGTAATCATGTATTTCCCCAGCAGTGCCAATCAGCCAAGGGTGAGATGAAGGAGCATGGGGACCAGGGGATATACACAGGCGTTCTGACAGCAAAAACGGTATTGCTGAACCAGGACACTCAAGCTTCATGAGTCAGCCTGTTCCTAGCTAATCATGAGACTGAATAAAAAAATCATGAGATGTTCTTAAAGTAAATTTGGGCTTCCTTTTGCTCGCTTTCTGATTCTGGTTTTGCTGTATGCCTGGGCTATGTTTTCAAGGGTTTTTTTTTTTTTCCCAGAAAATAAAAGGACTAGAAGGGGATTTAAGTCTGGGGAAAAGAGCTTTTTAAAAAGGCAAGTCAAATTCCAGTCTTGCAAGAATGGGCAAAATTGGGGGGAGAGAAAAAAGAGGTTTCTGCAGAGACATAAACAGAATAAAGCAGGCATTACAGAACGCAGTAGTATGAATTGCTTGGCATCCTTATGCAACTCACCTAGTATTTAACTGGGACAAGGACAGGGAGGCTGACATTTAGCCCAGAAAAAGACAGGGAAAGCATATGAGCTGGGAGTTTAGCGTGAAAAAATACATCGGAAGTATCAGGCCACCGGTGGCCTTTTTTGCTCAACTTGGATCAATTGCAGCTCAGAGATTTGCACCAACTTTCAGGCTGTGTGTAATTCAGTCTGTTTGTTCTTATCTATGTAGCGTGGCCGTGACTGAGGGACAATATCTTCCCACGGGAGATGCCATTATACCTGAGACCTGCAGAGACTAAACTTAACGTCTTTGTACGTTCAGCTGGGAAAGGAGAACGAGCAAGGTGTATATACCTGGTGTATATACCCCCTCTTTCCTTTCATTTTGACAGCACTGGTGACTATTTGAAAGTGCTCAAAAGCCTTTTGTTTTACTAGCTTTTCGCAGGGAGCTGATGAGTGTGGTGAGAACATTTTAATACCGTTCCAGAACGTTGGTGGTCAGGAGAGGAAGACTTGTTCACTCAAAGGTTTAATCTATTTTTTCTGGCGCTCTGTTGTGTTCTGCACATCTTTTGTTGCACTTATGCTTAGTGCGGAGAGGACAATTTAAAGAACATCAGTATGTTTATTTAAAGAAGAGAAAAAAACCCTGAGAATGCAGAATGTACATTTTAATATTCTTTTGAGCTGTTCCCCATGATTACGTGTTAAGTAAGACACGATGACCAATAATTGCATTGAACACGAGGACTTTTTGTCATAATTATTTTATTTATTTTATTTAACTTCATTTTTTTAACCTCAGCATGTACAGCTCCTAGCACAGTTGTCATACCGGGGAGCCTATGTGTGTGCTGCTGCAATGCTAGGAGATAATGAGCATCTCCTGCTCCAGAGGACGAGCGTGTGGACCGCATGTACAATATCCTGTTGCTCAACACTCCTCATTTGGCTTCCTCAGCCCCCCTGTTTTGAAGATGATATTCCCATAGCCTCGCTATGGTGCTCTTCAGTGTTACTTTCAAGTGATATTAACAGGGATGATATTGATCTGAATATATTCCCAGAGTGGTCCTTGGAGCAAAATTTGTTGAACGAGTGTTATTTACAAATTCACCCCAATGTACAAAAGAAATTCTTTTTTTTTTTCAAAGCAGAGTGATAAAAGGATTCTGGTGACTGGATCAGCCTTGCAAAACAGAGCAAGGCTGGAAGTGCAGGACAACAGCACCACCAACAAAATTGAAATAGGGGGTGGGGAGGAAGAAAAAAAGAAATACAATATCTAGGAGGTTTCTGTAATTAAAACCAGATTAAATATTCGTGCTTTGCAAATGATACAAATTGATATAGTTTTAAAAAGCCATTACTGGTACTCCACTATGGGAGTTCAATATATTTTCTGCCCTAGGGCTCTGTTCCACAGAAATGGTAAGCAGGGCTTCTGTGTGCAGGAGCCTGCTGAATGCAGTGAAATGGGCTGCTTCGGCTTTTCATCCTATTCAGCAGAAATTTGACTGTCCCATGAAAATGTTTCTCAGTACTGCTGGGGACTTTTGCACAGAGCCAAAGAGGGGTGAAGGCTTCATTGTAATACTCCTCTTGCTCCCTGCTGGGTCACTGCCTGTTCACTGCACTACAGAGCCCTGATGCATTCTGCCACAGAAATTAATTTAATATTTTCATCTGAAGTAAAAAGTGACGTTAGGTTAAATCACTGCTAGTGCACACGGGAACAAAACTTTGGGAATACATTTGCAGGCACTTTGTGTAAGAGCAAAATGTGGCATCGGGCAGCTAACTCAGTCAGGATGGAGCCATGGTGCCAGGTGTCAGTGCATTTTCTACACTGACCATGAGAAGACGACAGAGATCAGAAAGTCTGTGGCCTCCGCCAGAGTCAGGCCTGGTTTCTAGGTTGCTAGGACAAACAGAAAACTTCCCGTGACAGATGACTTGTTTGGTAGAGTGAAGACACTGGTGGCACAAGCACCTCTTCCATAAGAGTATGGCTGAAGGGTGACTAGGCTAGGGCTGGTAGTTGTTTATTCTCTCCTATCATTCCCTACTAGAACAAAGGATTTTCCAAACTTCCCAAGAGATTTAAATTTGTGACGCTTGTTGGAGAGAGGCTTCTAAATCTCCTTGGCAGCCTGGGAAACCTCAGACTTAGTGTGAGACTTTTTTTTATATTACTGTGATTTTCAGCCAGGTTTATGCAGCAAGCTGCCCGAGTTTTCCCATGCACTACTGGGAGCTGAACCTGTTCAGAAAGCGTTTTGTAGAAACAGTTGGCTCATCAGCTCCTGCCTGAAAAGGAGGTCAAGGCACACTCTGGAGGGTGATGCTGGAAGGTATGGACGGCTCATTCCGGAAGAAGGAGACAGATTGACAAAAAGTGAGGAGAGAACTTGCGATGAGCTTCAATATCCTGCTGAATTCGTCATTAATGTGAAATGCCTGGGAGTAGGTGATATTCAGAAGAGGTAGGATTCTTTTCTCAAAGGTGATTAGGAGGCCAGTATCAATGACTCAGTGGGACTCAAGCATAAAAGCACACACGGACGGAGCGTCCTAAATCCAAGTAACTAAGTCACTTTGAGGTTGTAAGTACCTTCGCTAAACCTTTCACACTGTGACACAATGTTATGCTTTACTAGTTACACACCCCAGTTCTTAGGCTTCTAGCCTAATTTTTTTTTTAAAAAAAGGTAGTGAATTTGGCTACTCCTTGTTTTCAGGTGTGTAACCTGATGCATCTCAAAGTGACTTGGTTCTCTGGGAAAAAAAAAAGATAGCGCCGTTTCCAACTAGAGAAGAGAAACACCCAGGATTTGCTGATCAAATTTTAAAGTATTCCTTGAACCTCAAGGTCACGGGAGGGATTTTCAGAAGTGCTCAGCTTTATTATACCTCATTTGAATTTTACCCTTTACTTCAAAGTTCATGATGTTAGCCCAGTATGAGAGCTTATAAAAATCACACTGCATTGATTTAAATCTCACAGGCAGTGGTTATACCTTGCACTGACGCCACAGGTGTAAATCAGGGGTGTGTTGCACTCTCAGGATTTGCTTCAGCAGATCAGGCCAAGAACATCTCCTCTTCTGAGTAAGGTGCTAGATGTTCCTTCTGCACTGGTTGCACTGTACAATTCCTTGTCATTCCTTGCCTTTTCCAGAAAGAACATTTTCTTGACCATCTTTTCCCAAAAGTCGAGGACTACGTGGAGCTTAGCTACCTTTACACACAGGCTGCTCTGTAATATGGGGACGGTACTAGAGCTTGGGTTTCCACAGTATTACGCTTCGTATGGCCATTTACATGGATGTAAAAGTCTATTTAGAGAGATTCAAAATGTTGTTCTTTCAAAACAAGCAAAAAAATCAACTGAGAACTATTTGTTTTAACTCTTTCCAGGGAAAATGAATACAAAAATCCCCTGTGGGGAATCATGCTTCCAAAAAGCAGCTCATTTACTTTACCAGGCACTGTAGAGTATGTGATATGTGAGAAACAGCATGCAAAAACTAAGTTTGGTTTATTTAGAATATTTATTTATTTAGAATAAAAAGGAATCAGGTAAAGAATGGAGCTGACTTTACCTTTTTGCCCCCAGATAAAGAGTGTGTGCCTAGCTTGTGATTTTGGGGGGATGAGTGACAGAATTTAAGTCAATTCTTCATGACCATTCCTGACAAGAGAGAGAAATATATTGTTTATCCCTTTTACCTGAAGTTCTATGTTACACTTACTGATGCAGATGTTTTTCATAAAAAGAGCATGCGGCAGTGCTTCTGAGACTTGCAAATGTGCCAAAAGTTTTTATTTTAATAGATTTTTTGTTTCTTGCATTAGAATGTCTGCATTTTTCAGAAGTCCTTTTACCTGTGAGTATGACAGCGCAGGGAAGGACTTCCCAAGGACTGAAATGAAAACAAAAGCCCAGTTGATGATTTTACACTGTCATGTAACCCACTGGTAGTTTGTCAAATGCATAAAAATACTGGTAGCATTTTACATTTAAAGGGCTAAATCTTTCCTGCAGATGTAATCAGGTGTTTTCCACTGAAGTCAGTTAAGAGTTGTATGCACACAAAATAGAGTTTTGTTGTCTCTTGAGATTCATAGTCTGCTTGGTAGGCCTGATCCTGTGATCCAAACAGAAGGCTAAAATGAGATAGCTGAGAAAAATCAGGGGAAATAGAGAGATGGAAGGACAGGATGAAAGGCAGAACAGGAAAGCGCTTATAACGCAATGGGAGAACAAGGGATACTGTTATAACTAGAGAAATCCTTAGAGCTGATAACGGAAAAGAAACCATTTAATTGCAAACAACGGACTTGAGACTGCAAGATGAAGAGCTCTTGCCTCAAGGGAAAAGCCAGATTTTAAAGGTATACGGGCACCTAATACCTTCTGAAAGCAAACAGACTGGTGCTTCGCAGGACAGGTCAGACTTCTAAAGCTGCTTGGGATCCAAGTCAGGGGTATAAATACTTTTACAAATCTGGTGTTCTGGGCCCTCAAACCTTTTGCTTTGAGGAAATCTATGTTCCAGAACTGCGATGTGGCTGATACAAATGGCCATAAGCCAAATCCTGAATGCCTTGCTAGAGCAAGGAGAAGGAAATTTGCCCTTATAACGATGAGACAAAGACAGTGAAAAAGCCTCAGTGTGTTCCATTGGGGATGCCAGTTTTGTAGAAGTAACTTTTAGAGATAGGCCAAAGTCAGTATTGTTGGGTTTTGGTTGCACTCTAAAATTGCTGCACATCTGCTTTTAGATAATCACAATACCCTAGAACAACATCCCATCTTCTGTTATATTGGTACTGTAAACTAGAGGTTTTGATTTGATCCTTCTCTCGCAAAGAAAGCCCCCCAGATGAAGGTGACTGGAAGTCTAAAAATCCTCATAACTGGAATATGGACATAGGGAATCACACTTTTCTCCTTTTGCTATTCCAGCAAGCAATGGGAAGTTTGGGGTTAGGATGGTTTAACAACAGGAGCCATAGGTTGCAAGGCATAACGTTGATATCTATTGTAATTGGGTAACTGGGAATAAGAGTTGTGTGTGGCCCATTAGAGGGTGAAACATAGGACAACTGAGCATCGACAGTAGAAACCCTGTGAGGATGGAGAGCTGGTAGTAGGTACAATTTAGGGAGGGCATCCTAATATCAGCTGTATTATCAGAGGGATAATAGTATACTGGTCTAGAAAAGGTCTTAGCAGGTTATCTTACCTCTCCCATTCCTCCAAGAGAGTATCAGACAAGACTCCTGTCCTCTCTGGAGGTTGGTTGTTTAACCTCTTCCTAAGAGATCTCCAATAGCAGCGATTCCAGCATCTCCAAAGGGAATGTGTACCAGCATTACCTACTTTTGCCTTTAGATATGTTTTTCATTAACATTTAGTCTGAACCTGCCTTGCTGCCATGTAAACCTAACCCTTCCTGTTCTCTCCCACTGGACAAGAAGAACCAGTTATTCCCTTCCTCTTTTTATATGTCTGAAGACTGTTAGTATTTCTCTCCTCAGGCCTCCTGCCAGCCTAAGTAACTTCAAGCCTTCAACTCTTTCTTTGCAGGTTAAACATTCTCCAGGCCTTTGATTGCTCTTACTAATGTCCTCTGCTTTCTCTCCAATTTGGCCACGGGTTTCTTGAAGTGTGGGACTCAAAACTGGGCATAGTTGTCCAGCTGAGGCTTTGCCAGTGCTGAGCAGAGCAGAAGGATCATTCCATGTCTCTTAATGACTTCACTCCCGTTTATGCATCTCAGCCCTTTTTGTGACAACCTGGCATTTTTGACTCTCATTCCGCTTGCGATCCATTATAAACTCAAATCCCTTTCTTGCAGAGCCACTATCTAAGCAGTTAGTTCCTATCTCTGTATTTGTGAAGTTGATTATATCTGCCTAAATTTAATCTCTTAAAACCTGTTCATATGGAATCGCAGATTACTTTTTCAGACCATTTCTCCAATTTGTCACAGTCATTCTGAACTCTCATCCTGTCCTTCGATATATACGTTGCCCTCTGAACTTCAGATTATCTCCAAATGTAATACTCTCCATTATATCATATATTTCATAAATTAAAATATTACATAGTCATTATCAACAGTGTGAGAAACCTGGTAAGATGCTGATTTGCTGCCTCTCTTCCATTCTACCATAGAGGAATAAATGTTATTTGGAGTCAAAGATTTTCTGGCAGGCGATGGGGAAGGGAGTAGGTGAAACGATTTGTCTGTATTGACAGAAGATCACTAGATGTCAGACCACCATTGGAAACATGCTGAAGTATCTTAAATGCTTGCCTCATCTGCAGGTACCTGATGCTGCCATGTCATTGTACTTCCAGAACCATCTGAGGGAGCAGGATCAGGTTGGATAAAGTATGTGAGTTGAGCAGCAGCTGGAGGGATTAAATTGAAAGGGTGTTGAAGAAAAACCCAAAGATGACAGCAAGATGAGGAAGAAAGTTGCACACCAGGAATAATAACTTGAGGAATTCCAGTTGAGTGGGGGTTGCCAAAGTTCAGCACAGGTCTTTATCATGGTTGGTAGGGTAACCTCTTTTTTCCCACACTGAATCTCTAAAGGAATTGAAATGCAGTCTGATGATGTTGCTGTCTAACGATGCGTCATTAAGAGTTGGAGTCCTCTCAGCTTTCAAAAGCATGATGCGGAAGCAATCGAAGGAGAATAAGTTCTGCTCCTCTGACCCTGATTTTCCTCAAGTAGAAGGTGGCAAAGGAGATAATTCCTCTTGAAACTGCATTGAAGGGCTAGCTTATTGGCCTGTGAAGAGTGAATGATTTGCAGCTCTGACAAAGGAATTGTGGGCATCTAGGCAGTCCGAGTAATGAGAGAGTGAGGATGTCAAAGACTTAGAAACGAACCCAGAGGGTCAGATCTTTAGATGAATGTTGCAGCCTCCTGCACATCTTAGACATCAGCATTTCACTGTTCTTCATATCCCTTCCCTCTGGTAATCACAGGGAACTAATGAGTTTCTTGATTCATTTTGCCTCTCCCAAAGGTTTTTCCACCAAAGACAAGAGCTGGCTACATCTCCCAATCTCACTGAGATAGCCATTGTCTCTAGTGCCCAGTTAGGTTGAGTTTGGGAAGAGGAGAAAGTTACTTCCATAAAATAATTCCAGTTCTCTATAAAGCATTTTCTCAGTTAAGCTGGAGAGATGATCTTAAAAGGGGAAGGAGCATACTGCAGGGTGGAGCTATCCAGAAAATACAGGACAGACTACACGTCTTGGATAGATCAGCTAACCTTAAGCCTCTCAGTGCGGCTTCAAGCTCCGCTCTTCTTTTTTCTTACCTGGATGGTTCCTAAGTTTTATTACCACTGGCCATTCCCATGTGCACAAAGAGCCCTTGCTCTCGCAGGAGAGTTGATAGTGGCTTGTACAAAGATGAACCTGCATGGTACGTTGCCATTCACTTCAAGCACTTTCCCAGGACAGCCTGTGTTGAGGAGCTGCTCCCTTCTTGTTCAGCTACCCATGATCTTATTATCTTCAGACACTTTTTCTTGCCAGTTTGGGAAGAGGAATTTGAAGTGCATGGAGTTTGCCATAAACCCATTGATTTTCCTTACAAATAACCATCCAGCACTTTCTTCCTCCACACCTTTGCAGCACTCTTCACAGGAAAGAGAGGGAGCATATTACACAAGGGTATGTGGGGATGTGGATTTTCCAAGTTGATTGTAACAGAAATACGGCATTACCAAAAGCAATTAAGTGCCTTGTTCTCCTTTGTAGCTTTGCAAGTCATCTCCTGAATCAGTAATAGCATCTGATAAGGGAGGCACATCATCACCTCTTGTGGGATTTGAAGTGTGAGATTAGACGCCCAGGTGTTGGATTCCCGGCTACCTGTAATTAGATGCATTAGAAGGAAGAACTTTTGGGTGTCTTGTGTTCTTGATACAATGATTGGTCCCGAGTCTCTGTATCCAGGACAAGTTGTTACAAAAAGAGTCACTTATTGGTCTTCTGTTGATACTGTACCCTGCATTTTTACATAATCCTATAAGATAGGTCGTTCTGTCAAATACATTTCCGCAATAACTTTTTGCAGCAAAAGGGCCTGATTTACAAACGCTTGTGCACATAAGTAACTTTATTACTGAGGACTATCAAATTGGTTCACATGTCTAAACATTTTCACAAGCAGAAATGTTTGTAAAATTGGACTCTTGGTCCTTATTCATCCAAGCAATGTCATACAGACATGAACAAAACTTTTGGCAACAGAGAGGTTACATTTAAATTTTACTGTACAACACACACCTTTGCTCCAGGACTGCAGAGTATTTTTGTGTGTGTGTGCGAAAGTCCCCCATCCAGGCTCTGAACATGATCTCCACTGCGAGGAGAAAGGAAGGATACATTTTCTTCTGGAGGACTTCCGAAGTTCCACAGCTTCTATGAGCAAGGATAATCTTTTCAGGGGTCAACGAAAAAAATGTGTTTAATCACATGAGGCATGACATGGCTTCTTTAGGTTACCACCAACCATGAGCTTCCGTGCTTAAGCAGACCACTCCACAAGGCTGCCAGATGCTCTACTTGGTCTCCCATTCCCTTTGCATTTTCCAGCTAAACTGTAAGTGTCCCTTATGCGGATGCATAGGCGGAAGGGAAGGTCACTGAGCTCTCATGCCCCACCAGCAAGCAGGATGACTTTTGCCACCATAATCTCCAAGTAAATTGCATAAAGCTGTTAACATTTTTACAGGTGACTGCATAACGTTATCGCATAAATGTATTTGACAGATTAATGTATTTTACACAATTTCCCCAGAAAACAATATAAGCAGTATCAATAAATGAAAAGCAGCGTACTTCATTATGTTTTATAATTCATATTTATATTAAAATCTGTGACCCATCATAGCATTGTAGATGTATAAATCAACTTTTGAACAGCAGGCAGATGGAAACTAATTTCTAAACTTTTCCTGTTGGCATCTCACTGATGTGGGAAGCACAATGCAATAATCCTCGCCCCTTGCAGGTAATGACATAAAATTGTACACTTCATGAAACTGTGCACTTCTTTGCAAGAAGTTAGGCTAACAGTAATTCCTGTTTTTATTCTGATGAACAAGTCACTGTTTATAATGCTGAGAAAAAGCCTTCTTGCTCTACCAATGAAATATGCATTAAATCAAGCAGCATAATGTCAATGAATTAACAACTAATAGACAAAGAAATCATACTTGACTAGTTTAGTCAGTTTTAGCTGATTGCCCAATTCTGAACTCATAGAGTTTTGCACTGACACAACCAGAGGTTACAAAGGTAACACTCCCTATTTACAAAAACCTTCCGGCTTCCCTTTTCCAAAAGTTAGTTCAACTGCTTCGTTAACTTGTTTAGAGCTGCTTTAAATCTCTGAATACCTGCTTAGAAGCCTAGCCTGCTCACGCACCTTACTTCAGCTGTCAGATCTTATTGGGTATTTACGTATCTTGCAAAGCCCTCCTTGTGTTGGGTCTAGCACTTCAAAATACCTTTGTAGAGAACGTGTGAGAAGTTACACTGATTCTACATTGAAACAGTTTCATATTCATCAGCGTCTGCAGGATTGACCTATTTGTCCTTACAAATGTGCGTAGAGTTTAGATTTTAAAAATCCCCCATACAGCAAAGCTATTTTATTGATTGAGAATTAAACACCCCCTCCGATACTTTCAATGCAGACAGCAAATACACTATAGAAAACAAACTGACTTTCTAAAAGTCTAAACTGACTTTTCTAAAATAGGTTGTTTAATCTTAAGGTAAATAGAAATTTTCAATTTAGTCTTTATGCCTAATTTTGGCAGACTGAGAATATTTCTCCATGAATCTTCATATGATTTTAATGTAAGAAGTTGTGTTATGTTTGGACAGGATATATTGGAGAAGTTTAATGAAAATTGGATACAGTATTTTGGACTCCCAGCATGTTACATCTCAAAAGAGCTTTAATTACAGTATAGTTGATATAAGTTGGTTTTGGTGTCTTTAATTAGTTTTGAGATGAGTTTAATTAGTTATTAAAATTGGCATCCAAGCACATCTAGAGCACAGTGGTGTTTTAAATACTGACTAATCATTTAGGGTGAGCTTCAACTTAATGTTTTAGTGCAGTTTAAATAAAATATCAGTGTTCAATCATTGCAGGAACAGGAGCATGGATGCATTAAGGTTCTTGTCCCCAGCACTCTATTATCTAACTGCTTGTTAAAATACACCCTAAATTTTGACTGTCATCAATAAAATGATTCTGAGCATTATTTTTGGCTTTCAACCCCAACCTCAATACTAAATCTAACTGCACGGCCCCTATTACTGCACTGAAAATACTGCAGCTACATAGCAAAACACTGACTTAATATAAATTTGTGCTGCTCGTTTAAGTGTATTTTAAAAATTGACAGCAGCCTTGATGCTGGATCAGGTAGTGTCTGTCTGTATGACCTGCAGCCAGGTCACATGTTTGTGGCACAAAAGTGACGTGACACGTAAAGGCGACGTGTTTCTGTCCGCACCTGATCTAGACCACATCTGTGGTGCAGGGTGACCCGGTGGCACACGTATGTTACCGACAACCAGGGAGCTGTGGCTGGACTTGGTTGAACTGGACTATCCACCTAAGCCAACCCTTCTGTGCTGGTTTGAAGTCTTGCCGCTGTTACTCGATGGCTAAACTGAGGCCGTGGTTCCGTGTTGCCATCGCTCGGCAGCAGGTTCGTTTGAACAGATCCGATCCCATTCCCCTTTGGCTCTTCAGGCGCTTGTGCTCTCAGTTAGGTGCAGACCTGAAAACAGCTCGCCCACCAGAAAACTTCAGCTCCCCTAAACATACTTGTTTTTTTAACGTGGCTCGGGGTGGACACCCGTTCTGGGGTGCGAGCACCCCAGCAGCGGGCTCGGCGCAAGCCAGGGGTGCAGCAGCTTCTCCCGGTGAGGCGCAGTGGCCGAGGATGGGGTGAGCGGGGAAACGATTTAAACGTGGTGCGCTGCCGGGGGCGAGTAACCCGCCCTGACGCCGGGCTGCCTCTTGCCCGAAGCTGTGTGGTGAAGGGGGTGAAACCCCACTCGGGGTCGAAGCCAGCACCTGCGGGGTGTTGTGCGCAGAGCCCGGGTTCCCCGGGGCTGCCGGGAGGGCGGCAAGGAGCGCGGGCTGCTGGGGGAAGTTACTTGAGGGGGGCGGAGGGGTCCCTCACAGCCCCTGCTAACGGCTCGCCGCGCGCCGCCGGGCGGGCCCGGTACCGGTCCGGGCAGCGGGAGGCGCCACCGGCCTGTGGCGGGACAGCGTGAGGAACGGCTTCGCCGGCTGCCCCGGCTGGGGCGGGGAAGCGGGGAGGAGAGCCAGCAGCGGGAGGAGGGCGGCAGAGAGCGGGGAGAAGATGGCGCGGGGGGGGGGGGCCGGGAAACGACACTGGAGGAAACATCCCCCTCCCCGGCCACTGGCACCGGTCTCTCGCCAAGCTGAGGGGATGGGGGGGGGGGGGGAGGGTGTGGGGTGGTGCCCCCTTCCCCCGCCCCGAGGGCAGAGCCGATTCCGCCTCCGCCCCGCCCCTCGCGCCGGGGAGCGCGCGCGGCCGCGCGCGCGCCGGCACTTTGTTGTTCTCTTGCCCACCGCCGCCGCCGCGGCGGCGGCGCCGCCAGTGCGCATGCGCGGGCCGCAAGCCTTCACTGCCCCGCACCTCCCCTGGCGCCCCGTCGCCCCCCCGCTCCATCCGGGCACCGCCGAATTAGCATTGCGGCCGAGGCACAACTTTTTCCCCAGGCAAAGTGAAATCAAGGCGCGCACTCCGAGGAAATATAGTCCCTCCCGTTTTCAGCCCTTGCCGTCCCCATTGGCGGGGGCGGCGGGGCGGCGGGAGGCGGCGGAACGGCTGCGGGGCGGAGCGGGGGCGGCGGGGGGGGGCAGCGCGGGGGGCGCGCGGGCGGGGGCGCGGGGGGAGGGGCCCCCCCTACTTTGGCGGAAAGTGAGTGATGAGTCTGTGTCCCCAGCAAAGAGGCAAAGAACTTGCTTTGCAGACTGAGTAGTTGTTTCTTTCGATTGTTGTTGTCGCTTTTTTAAATATTATTGTTACTGCTATTCCTTTTTCCTTTTTTTTTTTTTTAAAATTTTTCCCGGCCTTTCTTTCTTTCCTCCTTTTTTTTTTACCTTTTTATTCCTTTTTTTCTTCTTTTTTTTATTTTTCTTTTTTTTTTTTTCCGTGGAGGGAGGGGTGGCTGCCTGGCTGGCTGGCGGGTCGGTTGCAAAAAGCGAGAGAGAAAAAAAAAAAGCCAAAAAAAAAAAAAAAGAGAGAAAGAGAAAAGAAAGGGAGAGAAAAAAAAAAGCAAGCCAAACAAAACCAAACCAAAAACCAAACCAAACAAACAAACAAAAAAAACTTCATTCGGATCTGAAAGTGGCAGGAAAGTGCCTGGCAAGTTGCAGGGATGGAGCTACACAGCTTGCAAGAGGCGTTAAAAGTGGAAATCCAATGTCATCAGGTAAAAAAAAAATAAAATAATAAGCAAATAAAAAATGCTCTTCTATCCCCGGTGCTTTTTAGAGGGAGAGGAGGATCGGAAGGGAGCCAGTGTTGCATGCTTAGCAAGTAGCCTTTGCTTCTTGTCGCAGGGTCTATCGATCAGGGGCGGGGGGGGGGGGGGGGGGGGACCGGGGCCCGGGGGGGGGCCCCCCCCCCCGGGCCCCCCCCGGCCCCCCGCGGCAATGGCGAGCACTTCGCCAAAGTAGTTTTGCGGCTTGTTTGGCTGAGTTTTTTTTTTTTGGTTTTGGGGGTTTTTTTTGTGTGTGTACGTACGTGTGTGTGTGTGTGTGTTGTGGAGACGCGGAGTTAACGTTGCGGTCGGCGCTTGGGTGAGTGTGTGTGCGTGTGAGTGTGTGCGAGTGTGAGTGAGTGTGTGTGTGTTGGAGAGATTAGGACGAGACTTGAATATTTATGAGCTTTGCTTGAAACTGACTCGCAGTGTTTACTTGCCTCTTTGTTCCTTACCCCCCTCCCTCCCCCGTCCACACACATACATACATTTAAAAAAATCCATTAAACTTGAAACAGTTTCTAATTCCTCCTTTTTTGGGGGTGATTTTTTTTTTTTTTTTGTAGAAACTAGTTGCACAGATGAAGCAAGATCCACAGGTAAATGCAGATTTTTTTTTTTCTCTTCTTCAGTATTTTATCCCTGCTGTAATAAGCGCAGTTGTGCTGGGACAGCAGGATGAGAAACTTTATCAGTAAGAGATCTCATTTTGTAGTCTGCACTGAGCTTTCTTACTAAGGAGGGTGTTTTGTGTGTGCATGCTTTCGTACGGCTTTGGTGGAACGGTTTTGCCTTTGAACAATTTCTAGATCGCAAGTTTATTCATTACAGGGGTTAGTTTACACTTTGCCTTTAATATGCATCTTATTGCCGTTTTTGCAGAACGGGGATCTTAAGAAACAAATCCATGAAAGGCAATCAAGAATAGCAGCTCTTAATGAGAAACAAGTAAGGAACAGATCGATTCAGTTGTGTTTGGTTTTTCTTCTTGTTTTTACAATGCACTTTCTAAACATCCGAAAAGTGTCTGCGTTAGCTGAAAAATACCGACAGCAGAGAATATAACATCCATTTTCCTAAGCATAAAGTAAGAAAATGCATGTTTTCAAAATGAGGTCGGATTCTCAGATGTCTTGCTGGGGGAAAGAATTATTTTAGTACTAGTAGTAAAAAGATAAGCAGTAGTTAAAACGTAAAAAAAAAAAAAAAATGAGGCGTCCATTTTGAGTTGGTCGACATGTTTTAGGAATATGGAAAATTCTCCTGTCTTGGGCTACTTTGTGCACTTCTGTGTAATGTGCAGAGCAAGAGTTGGGAGGGAGGAGGCTTGAGCCCAGTTCGGAGCCATTTCTGGGTTTGATTTACAAAACTGATTTTTATTGATCACTTTATTTCTTTTCTTCTTCTTTTTTTTTTTTTTTTTTTTTCCCCCTTCCCACTTGCCTTTCTCTTCCCTTGGTCTGATCTGACGTGTTAGCTTTTGATTCGAGTTCACTTAGGCACTTTCACTTTTCCCCCCCTTCCAAAAATACGAATAAAAACAGATTAACCTGTTTCAGCTGCTGGAGGGAGGGAGGGGAAAAAAAAGAACCCCAGATCCCAGAGGAGGGGAACAAAACAAACCAGAAACCTTCCTCTCTCCCTCCCCCTCCATCTCAACCTGCCCTCCCCAAACTTTCTCGTCTCTCTTTTTTGTGCTGAGTGACCCCCGGGCCCGCTGCTCCGCCCGTGACCCGCTCCCCCCCCCCTCCCCGGGAGGAAAGTTGCCGGGAGCGGCGGGGGGCGGCGGGGTTTCAGCACCGCGGACAGCGGCCGCCGCCACCGGGCGCGCACTCCCCACTCTCCCAACTCCCCGCGCGCCCCCACCCCGTGCCCCTCTCCCCACTTTCGGGACTTCCAGCGCAGGAAGGGCAGCTGACAAAGCCGGCGGGAGATCTGCCGGCTTCACCCCCCCCCCCCGCCCCTCCAGGGGTGAACTTTCCCTCTCCACACCCGTGGCTCTCGTGCTCCCCCCCGCTTCCCACCCCCGGCTCCCCGGGGGCCGGCGCGGCTGTGCGGAGCTCCCGGCCCCGCCGGCGGCGGGAGCGACCGCCGTTCCTCCGGAATGCAGAGGCCCTTTCAGCACCGGGGCCGGGGACAGCGCCCGCGGGGCGCCGGGCTGCCCTCCCCCCGCCCCCCCCGTCCAAAGCCGCTGCCTCCCCCCCACCCCCGCTCCCGGCCGGGGACCGCCGAGGGAGAGGGGGAAGGGGACACGTGTGCCTTTCCACCCCCCTTCTTTCCCCCTTTTTTTTTTTTTTTTTTTATTTTAATTTTTTTGTTGTTGGTAGTGTTTTGCTGGAGTTGCGGTTAAAGTTGAAAAGTGATCCGTGCATATGTAATCTGTGCCCATAGGCGATGGTGATTTTCCGCCACCCTTTTCCTCCCAGTTTATTGTAATCAGAATTTGTCAGCACTCTCAATTTGGTAGTGGAAGCTTCCATTTTGTGAGGAAGGGGTGTTGGTTTCTTCTAACATGGAGAAAAGTCTGCAGAGTTTGAAGGTGGGGGATGGGGCCCCATTCATGCTGAACATTACCATTTTGATTGCTTTGATGCCATTTTTGGAGGGGGGAGGGGATAGAATACCCTACTCAGCAGAGCACAAAGATGTTTAATCACTGTATAGAATCAAATCAGATACTTTCTTTTTTAAAGCAAATCTGACACTACATGATAGCTAAGGGCTGTTAGTCCTTTTTTGCAGTGTAAAACAGCAAGTTGTTGACTCTAACACTACTATACTGAGTAGAAGATTTTTTTTTTTTAAACAAGGTAACAGCCTTTACTGCAACAATGCATCTTTATGTGTTCTTTCTTCAATATGGAAATAGTTTTACTGTTCTAAGTGGGTATTTAGAACATACATTTGATCATTTTCCCCTGTATTGTAGCAACTATTTCAAGGCTGTTTAAATTTTTATGATGATAGTAAATGAGAAGCTATTTATTATGTGTCATGTTGGAATTTAGATAAGGCAGAGAGACACATTTGAAAATACAGTTTGAGGGTTCTGATTCAGCTCGGTGAAAAAGGTTTTTGCTAAGCTTGCGCAACGTATTTATGTATAATCCAAACTAACTAGTAAACAATTGTTGTGTATTTATGACTTGCCCTTCTCATAATCTTATAA
Organism: Gorsachius goisagi; assembly: GCA_018403395.1. Taxonomy (NCBI): domain Eukaryota; kingdom Metazoa; phylum Chordata; class Aves; order Pelecaniformes; family Ardeidae; genus Gorsachius; species Gorsachius goisagi. Next base: position 45,970 of record BOSO01009711.1, read on the forward strand.
ATATATCTATAAACTATGAAGTAATTAAACATAAAATACTAAAATTATGTAGACAGCAAACTCGGCCTTGCAGGAAGCCTACTATTTTTAGGAAAAACCCTAGATTTAGATTTCTTTTAATGATTTCAACATCCTGTGCAACAAGAGCTTATAAATAAGAGACTAGCCGGTGATGTGGCGTCCTCTTGCTCCAGACTGCCACCTCTGGAGGTCTAAACTGAAATCTTTCTTGGGTCACAAGTGAAATGAGTTTGGAGGTCTTAGCCTTCGACCAAGTCAGAAAACCATCGTGTAACTTTTCAGGCTTGCTATAATTAGCAGTTGCTCCTTAGGTAATGGCTTATAAATGAACTGTTGGTCTTTGAGGGCAGGAAGAAGGTGCACTGAAGGCTACTGAGACGATAGACAGGCTAATGGTGGAGCCGTTTAGTGGCTTCAAGCTCTCACTTGTGTGGCTATACCAAAACACTGATGTCAACTTAAGTAGGCGGTGTAAGTAGGGAGGTTATTTTTACATATGTATTTATATTCCTTCCCTCCTTGCTCCCCTGAAGATTTGTTTAGGCACAACTAATTCATAATTCAATAATGTATACCTTTGATTGTGCATGCACTGAATACAAAAGATGCTAAAATTGCATTTCAATTAAACTGCACATGTGGATGGTGAAACAGATAGTAAAATGAATGGATGATCACATCATCCACATCTGTTAGAAATATAGCAGGAGTGAGTGTTATCTTTCAGTACCCCTATTCATCAGTTTTCCATTGCAGCCATTGGCATTTGTGGCAGTATTTCCTTTTCATGAAAGTTACAAATAAAGGCAGAAAGAATTGAATGACAAACTCAACTTGTGGTGCATGAGGTAAATGTATAAAGTAGACTTTTATGCGCAGTTGGATTTTAAGTTGCAACCTAATTAAAGATCCCTGGCCAGTCATTGATGTTTCTTTTATATTAGTGGTTTAGAGAAATGTGGAGTTGAATGTAGTTTTAATATTTTCCCAGTGTTTTCAAATAAGTACTGTGGAGCCATCATTTTCATTACTGAAATGGTGCAGCTTCAATCAATACTTAATTTGGCGTCCTACTCAGAAAGACAAAAGTTGGACTTCTTTTAGAAGCGTATCTTCCGTATACTATAGTTTTGATGAATTGTAATAGCATTTGAGAGTGGGTTACCTCTTCTTTAACAAGATATGATGTGTGAAGACTCCATTAGTTGGTCCAATGGTTTTACACCTTCAATCTACAGCACATGCAGAGCAGCGGTAACATTTTTATCTAAATTGTCAAGCAACAAGCATTTATATGTAAATAAAAGAGCTATCATAAGAGCCAGTATTGGCCTTAAAAGCACACCAGAGGTGCTCTGCTGCATGTGTTTCTTCCTTTCTTTATGTCCTTAAAGAGTCATTAAGGGTCTTTTAATTTCAGAAAGTTGTCTCTTATTAATTAATAGATCAAGATAAACGAAGAAACAGACCTTTAACCTCTATTCGGAAGTTACTTGTTACTGACAATAAGTATCAGGTGGTGAGCCAGGTCTTAAAAATTAACAATGAGCATGTGTGGGCTACTATATTTTCAACTGCGATGAACTCTGAATTCAGACAGCCTGTCCTGGAGCGCAGTAATAAAAATATGTCTTCCTGAAAGACATTATGTGTGTGCCATTCACTTGTGCACTGCCTCATTTCTTTACCATAATTTACTATCTATGCAGAAAATCAACATTAGTTTCAGGCAGACTCTCCCAGCCTGTGTTATTGCTGGTTTGTATTTTTGGGTAGTATATCTGAAATTAAATCGCTGACTGTATTTTGCCTGTAGTGATCACCAGCAAAGCCCGTTTGCAGAAAGTGCTAGACTTCTTAAAATTTAAGTACAGTTCTTATGCAAGTTGTTGGAAGTGATTTAGCTCAAGATGTCTGGTTTCACTGATGCTGTATCTTTGTTTTGGGGAAAAGGAGGAAGTGGTTTTTTGGTTTGTTGAAATTCATGCTGCGCTGTGCCTGGAAATGGCAGCATTGTTTACACATGTTAAAGGGGAAATTATTGACATTTGCCAAAGCTCAGTATTTCGTACGGTTGAGTACTTTCAAAATTGTTGAAGTAAAATAAGGGTTGTAAGCTTCAGTGAAAACTGAGGTAAAACCAGAAAGGCATTTCCAAATCACGTTGAACCTAATGTCAAACTCTGTTCTGAGGTACACACAGCACTCTTCGTTGTGGCAAGGATTGCATTTATGTATGTTCAGCCCAGCAGAATTTGGTTCGAAGGACCTTACTGAACACTTGCTGAAGTAGAGGGAGACAGGGTGATGAGCTCCCAGTTGAAATATTAAACTTTTCAATCACTGCGAGACAACAGGTATTAAATATGGGCTTGATTTTGCACTTCTGCACATTGAGGCCC
>BOSO01009711.1:48492-62705 GCA_018403395.1 Gorsachius goisagi
TGGTTGCTTTGCCATCTGTAGAAAAAGTGACAAAACTAGGGAAGAAGTTACTTTCAGCTCCTTGGAGGAGAAACTCGGGAATATCGTTTGCATAATGGCAATCCTAGCATTCTGTTTGTGCTCTCAGTAATACCATGTTGAGATTCCCTGTTCAGACTGGGGAAAAAGGGTAATAAAGAATATTTTCAGAGAAGTGAAACACAATGGAAATATGTATACTTGTGGCTTTCTGCCTTCCATTAGGTTGCCCTTATAAGATTCATGGAAATTGCACATCCGTAATGAAAATGTGTACTGGAGGGGGTTAGAACCACCTTTTGTTTGGTAGCTGCTTGACTGGCATGTGAAATGCTATTTCATTCCAGCATTTTTCTTTGACTGTATACTTTTCTGTACTTGTACTGTATATCACTTGGCAGGGCTAAGAGTTGAAAAGTGAATGTTACATTCATTCTAACCATTTTAAAGAGTTCACTTTGATATTTTAGCCACTTAAAACACCTGCTGTCAGAACAGTACAATTGATTTCAATTAACTTTGAATTTCTTCAATAAGATGACTCTTATAATAACTCCAGTAATCCCATGATGCCTCATTAGAGGAGCTGGCTATGATGATTATCCCTGTGATTTAGCAATTTTTTCCTTACAATGCCTTTGTCTATTCAGAAAAAGGAATTATGCCAACAATACCTTTTTATTTCACTTCTGGTTTTACACTAACGGTACTTGCTACCTGTTACACATTGTAAAATACCTAATTTATACTTGCAGCAAACAGGTATTTGTTCAGATGTACCCGATACTTCGGTAGGGAGTTCAAAGAAACTTCAGTTCTGTGTAGGAACTCTACATCTTGGAGTTAGAATTTGTTTTAATTTTTTAGTAGACGCTTGGACAGTTAAAAGCAGCGCTTCTGCAGGAGTCTTTGTCTAGAGCTCTGGTTTAATGGAACAAATTCTCCACTGATTCATGCCATGTGTGCAGCTCATCCAGAACAGTGTATCGCTGTTCATACCAATTCACCTTTTTTCAGGATCTGGCCCACTGACTCATTCTGCTTGTGGAAGAAAAGGAGACTATGTCTCTAAATGTCTCCTTTCCATAGCATGATGCTAGAGAAGGGGTTTTGAATGGTGATTTTAAATCACATTTCCAATGGGATACTGCATCACACTAAACCCTTCTGGTATGTTCAAGTAGAGAAAATCCCTTTTCATCTCATTCCAGATTTGATTTTCAAGTTGAAAGCATGAAGGCGTATAAAGGCACGTTAATACAGAGTTACTTTTAACTTTTCCCTCTTTGCCTTTCTCTTTGTGATCAAAGATAAAATATGCAGTATTTTTGTACTTGATTATAAAATGATACCTCCCTCTCCCCACCCCCCTCCCCCAACCAAAATCTGAGGCATCAACACAATTTCTAATCAATGGAGTTAAAGGGTAGAAGTTTGCAAATCAATAAGACAAGGCCGTGGTAAATGGCGTATGTGTGGCCATGATGTCAAAGAGGGCAATTTGTACATGCAGAGTAGTTGGAGGTAAAGGAAGTATAAAAATGGGCTGCAAGTTTAAGATAAGAACAAAGAAGAACAAAAAAAGAATTGGACTAATTGAAATGCAAATTTGTCTTTCTGCCATTAAAGTAGACAGTTATTTCAACCTAACAGACTCATATTTGGTCTATCCAGTCCTCATTGTTGAATCATCTTAAACACACTTCCCTTATATGCCTGTATATAAATGTATGTATATACATATTGTTTTTTTTTTTCTTTTAACTTAAGGTGGCATGACTTTTTTATTTGGAAATGTTCTTCTTGAGCCAAAATGTACTTCCTTAAACATGCTTTCTCTCCCCCCCCCCCTCTTTTTTGAATCAGCTACTTATTGTTATGTAGTAGCAATTTCCAGAGTGTCATATGAAATTGCTGATGCGGCTTAGTTCTAGCTACAACCTGCGACTGCCAATAGTAAGCATCTATTGAAATCTAATATGTACCACAGGGCTTTTTTGCACATGTACAGGCAGACCCTTCTGGTTAATATACAGAGACAGTGGAAAAATAGGAGGATGTGTTTTCTTTTTTTAACCCATGGAGGAGTTACATATAAGTACGAGTTTAAACTAGAAAATGACCCTTTTGATTGAATGAAAGTAAACCAGAGAACTGGCCCTAAATGCGCCTGGAGTAAAATCAAAACAATAAGTAACTGGGAACTCTGTAGATATGATGGGTGGTGCTAATTTGAGTTTTTGAGAGGCAATCTTATTTTCAGGGTTGGAATTTAGTCCTAAGAGCCTGGGTGGTGAGGCAAGAACAGTGCATTTACCTGAAAGTTTGTCTGATTGCTTGTGTTTAATCAAGAGACGCATACAATTGGTCTTGAAACAGAAGTTAAATCTATATAGTGCATAGGTTGTTTTCCTTTCCATATTGATTTAACTTGATCGTGTTGGTACTTTGTGATCTAGCTTACCTCTCATCCAGAGAGAAGGAATGGAACAGCCTTCCTGCAGAAACTCAGCTATTGATTACAAATCTTACAAGGTTACAGAAAGTGAAAATGTATATTACATTTTGATTAACATGGGTCAAGTGAGAATCATTGATACTTTTGACATGCAGCAGAGATTAACCTGCATTTTCTGTAATTTTCCGTTTTTCTAAAGCGCTTTGAATCAGCTAAGATTGCCTAAAGATTTATTGGTGAACTGAAGCTGTTCTAAGAATGAGAAAGATGAGAGAAGCTTCCATTCTCAGAAATGTACAGATTCCAGTATCTCTGTGTATAAATGTGCTTGTGTGTGTGTGCCTGTGTGGTTGGGTGTGAGCATAAGGTCTTTCTCTTTGGTATCATTCAGGCAGAAAGCCAATATGCGCATGTAAATGAGCCTGAAAATGTAATTAAAAATATATACATACTGGGGACCGTGATACAGAATTTAATATGAGATGCAGGTTACAAAGTGACAAGTAACATTTCCTATATAATCACTGATACTAACTCTCATCTGTGATTTATGCATCTCATGTGTTATTAAGTGCTGAACAGATAAATGCTGGAATTATTTCTTAAGATATGATTTCACCACAATGAGTGAATGCAAAGTATGTCTTCTCCCCTCAACCAAAACAAAAGCCAAAACACACCTACCATGAAAATGTTACTACGGAGACTAAAAGTATTTTATACAAGGTCAGATAAAGACCTCTTTGATAACATCTTTCCTGGCAATAAAATGTGACAAAATAGACTTACTCATGCCGTTAATATATTAAGATCAAGGAAATTCTGCAAATCGTTAGCACACATCTAGGAACTGATATACAGATGGAGGAAGATAAAGATTGCCAGGTGAAAGACATAAACAATCCTGGCCTTTATTTCAGTGTAGATAACAAAGGCTCGCACATAAAAGCTTACACAAGAGGCATCTCAGAAACTCCAAACTTTAGGCAAGAAGCCAGGTTTCTTTGCCTGAAAGTATTTTCTAAAAGTTAGGTTAGAGTGCTGGGTGCAGAAGCTGACATTTCTGCTCTCCAGCTTGGGAAGAAGCTACTTGGAAAAGCTTTAGTTTGCATTTAAAAATACAAGTGGAATCCAGATGTATTTCTATCAACAGCTCCGTAGCCCATAAATATATACAACCTAAGCCAGTGCCTTATTTACGTTATTTTATTAACATTCATTGCTGAGTGGGCTTGAATGGAGCACAATCTCTCATATAGAGGATCTAATTATAAACACAAGGGACAGAACCAAATAAGCAGTCTTTAAAGGGAAAAGAGTCTGGCAGCTTTGTTTAAAGTGTCCTTTAATGAACTTCTTTAGCAGCTTGTATCTTAGCAACACATTTTATTACATACCAGTGCGGGAGAAGCAGTTTGCAGATGGAGTTGCACACAGTAATTTATTTGGGGGGGGGNNGTTGCACACAGTAATTTATTTCCCCCCCCCCCCCCCTTTTTTTTTTTCCCCTACTTCTCTGTGGTGACTCAACTGGAATGTGCCGAGTAGCTTTTCTAACACTGATAGCTCACTCGAAATCCCTGATTGGTTCATTTGTATCTGTTCTGTTTTGTTAGTTGATGAAAAAGGCATTTAGTATGGTAAATGCATAGTGATTTTGCTTGCTCTTAGAAATTCAGATATGACTTTTTTGAATAGGCATGGATTTAAATTAAAAACAACCCAAGCTTCTTTCAATGCACTTTTTTTTCCTTGTATGTGTTCCACTCAGTGCTAGTCCTCGTTGCACAGACAGATGAGTTTCCAGATTTGTAGGTTATCTCCTCTCCACTGTTACATGGGGTTGTTTTAATCTATCATCTTGTGCTCCTCTAAAACTAATTGGAATATAGCAGTGACAGGAACATTTGCAATCTTTTTTCTTTCTTCTTAGACAAAACCTGGCACTTAAACTGCAATTATATAAAACAACCCTGTTGTTTTAAAACCAATTGAAATACTGTGCTACTGTCACTACTCCTTCAAATGACCTATAGTGCTTATCTTTGTTGAAAGAAATACTTTTTGTTCTCTCCATTACTAATTGCAGACCAAGTTCTGCTTGTATGTTTAGGGTGAAAAAGTCTGTGAGAAGCTTTTTTTCAATAGGGTCTGTTGAGGAATGCGGTACTACTGAAGATATGTATGAGCAATAGAATCCACACTTCATTATTTTTTTCTCATAAATTAAAGGGGAAAAATGCCTTTTATGAGCAAACTAAATACCATTTGGCTCAATTTACATTTTCTGCTGGCTAGGCAGGTGTAAATCCAGAAATATATTTCCCTGGAGTTCACTGGAGTTATCCAGAGTTTGCACTGGTGTCATAAAAATCAGAATCTGGCCAGAGGGAGAAAAGCAGGTGAGAAGAGGAGCGGGCGGATGAAGGCAGTCCGGAGTGTTAGGAGAACCCACAGAAGATGGAGATTGTTGGCTTAAAGATACTGCTCTTGGGGATGGTTTCCTTAAACTTCTGTTAAGAGCTAGTGTGTTAGGGGTTGATATTAAAAAGACAAAAAGCATCCATTTCATAAAGGCCATTGATATTTGCAAGTAGATAGGAGATGGTTTTTGAAAGAGATTGAATTGTTTCTTTGCTTAACATTAGTTAAATGTAAATGTGTTTCCATTAACTGGCAAACTCCTTAGTTGAGGATAGAAGTTTCTTTTCACTCCAAAACATGGATGGATGGGTGGATGGATTGACTACAGTTTTCTGTTTGTGGTATGGCAGGTGACACCCTGCCTGTTGTCCCCTTTGGATCTGCAATATCTCAGCCTTAGTAGGAGCATAAAAGAAGTCCTTTGAACTTTAAAAACAGAAAGTGTACCACAAATGGAGGAGTAAAAGACACAGTCCCATCTACTTTTAAAATGCTTTGTTATTAGACCCAAAGCAGAAGGATGTCCTCTGAAGCCAAAAGCGATTAAGTTGCCATGTGATTAACTTACTTTTTTCTTTTGCAATTCAGTCCACTGTTTATTAACTTAAATTTGATTGAAAAAAACTCTAAGCTGGGGGAATGGATCGGAATCTTGCACAATCACCAGGATTAATGATGACAGCCTGAACTGTCGAACAAGCTAAATCATGAAATTCACAATATTGCTAGACAAAGGGGTTATATGTTTTTCCGCAGCTGTATTGGCCATAACAGAAGGGACCAGCACTTTCTGGTACAGTTCATGTCCTGTCATGAGAAGTAGTATTTACGCCATGCACAACATTTGAAGACCATGTATCAGGTTATTTATTTTTTTTAATATGGTTGTGCTGGGAATATTTAAGTGAGGTGTAAAAGCAAGAGTCTTACCGCACTTAGGAATTTCCTCTGCAAATATTGCGGTAACAGAGAACAAAATTAACTTAATTATTTTTCTGAACATTTAGGAAGCAATTAGGAACCTGTGTATCAGATTGGCCGAAACAAATCAACCAGCTCCAGTTGTTCATTTTTCCTTCAATAAAGAAAGAAAATATTTTTTTTTCCAGAAGCATCTCCAGAAACTTCTTTAACCCTCTGAGTGCTAGCACTGCACCTCATTACAGAAGTACTTTTACTAAGGGAAACTTAAAGGAACTTCCATCCCCAGATGAAGCAAAGACTCATTTATAAACAATGAGAGCAGGAACAATAGAAAGCTGAGTGCATTCTGCATGAATAATATAACTGAGGGTTGTGAAAAGCCTATGATTTTCGTATGCCAAACTCAGTGTGGGAGTGCAGCATTCAGCTGATTTTTTTGACATTGGAGATTCATCCCTTCTCCCCCCCACGTGTATGTGCAAACATACACACACAGAGGACTAGCACTGATGATTAAAGAGGGAAGTCATCAGCAGCTCTTATGCAGTGATGTTGAGACTTGGGTGTAAATTCATAAAAGTGACGGAACTTAGGTTGAAATGTAGGCCAACACTTAGCTTTAATGTATGCCTTAGGTAGGTGGAGGAAAGGCCGAAGACCTGTTTTAAGAATAGAGTTTGAGTGTCAGTCTGTATTCTTGGCTGTGAGTCTGATTTTGTTTGCATTCCTGAGTTTTTAAGTCAGAGAGCTTACGAGGCCTTCAGTATGAACTCATATTTCTGGCACATTTAGATATATTTTTTATTTATGAGAATAATCTGGATTTCAGGCCTCTTGGTTGAAAAATTTTGGATATAGTTGGTTATTTTTTCTTTTTTTCCTCTTGCATTTTCTTAATTAAAGTATTTCCCCTAAAGGTGCTGAACTGTTAGCTTTTTGGATCTCGGTCTGTCTTTGTCCTGTGTGCATTCAGTGTTTGACTTAATGGGATTTTCTTCCAGGACTCCCAGACCATAAAGTAATGCAAAAAGTGAGTAATAAATTGAAGGTAATAGTCGCTGAAGTTTAGCCATACACAGTGGCAGAATAAACTTTCCCCCAAACTCATCTTTGAATGCCTTTGCCAAATATGTTACAAATATAGAGCAAGCAAGCTGGAATTTTCCTGGCTTAGGTGGTCCATTCCATCCACTGTTAAGGTTTTGCTATGCTATTAACATGAAAAATAGAGATGCTATCCTATGAAAAATAGAGAAAATGATAAATATAGTTATTTTCTTAAAGTTGAATTGTTGATTTTTTTGCAGTTCAGTCCATGGTTGCTCTTTGAAATTGCCACCTGTTAAACTGAGTGCTGTCAAATGGTAATGATGGATTTTGTAAGATGACCCAGTGTCCTGAAAGCTGGAGTGAAATCCACTAACGTATTTCCTGAAGGTCTTTCTACTGTGTGGCACCTTTTAGTTCTACCAGTGTTAGCTGAGCACAGTGATGAGCAAAAACTTTGTCCATAATTACAATTTCTGATAGTCTTCCATTTTGCTTCACCATTTGAAAAAAAAAACAAAAACAAAAACAAAAAAAACAAAACCCAAAACAAAACCAAAAGAAGGAAAAGGTATGACAGTCAGATTAAGATTTTATATTTTTGGGTTCAGTTGAGCCGTGACTGTTGATACTTCGTGAGCATCTGGTGGACATAACTTCCCCCATCACACCTAAACTACTCTTTATAAAAAACCAAGGTCCTAAATTAGCCAACCACTGGTAAAATATTTGACTTGATCCCTAAGATTCTTACTCTTTCATTAAGGTAGTTTCAGCTGAGGCCACTGTTAGTTTGCTGATGGTCTTTCTCTGAAGACTGTGGGTAAACTTTGGTTTTGGTGTCAGGTTTTGGTGTCACTTGCAGTTGTTTCTTTAACAGTGCTTTAAAAATGTCCTTCCAGAAAAAAGTCCGAATAATAACTAGCTGAAAATCATTACATATTTATTTAATGATTCACATCAGCTGGACTGTTGCAACCTATCATGTAAATACATAAAGCTTTAAAAATGCATAGTTCTCACCAGATTGGACACATACATGACCTGAAGTTTATTAAAATGCAGATTTTTGACGCTTAGAGCTCTTATAGTCTGTTGGGTTGTGATCCACTGAAGGAATTTTACCTTCCCAGCTTAAGGATCCATTAGGTAGGAACAATTCCTCCAAAGTCATTACACTATTTTCAACTTAGAAAGGCTTGAAATTAGCATTAATGGAGTGCTGGACTTCCGTGAGAATTTGGTTTGCTATGCTGAATGTGCAATGAATTGGTCTTAAACAAAAATTATTTGGTTTCTTTACATGCCTATCCAACATTACTCTGAGACAACTGTCTGCTGTCTAGACTAAGAGCATCCAAAATGGTTTTTTAGTGGAAATGGCTTAGAAGGAGAAGTAGACACAGCGATTTATGTTTCAAGGGTCAGATTCTGCCAAACTCAAGGGCTTTGGCATAAGCACCCTTCATATTTTAAGGAGAAAAAATCCCCTCCACCTGGCAGAAGAGGTTTCCAGACTGTGCAGACATCAAAACACCCAAAGAACATGAGAAACAGGAGCAAGAGATGATATCTAGAACAAAAGGAGTAAAGTTTAAGCCTATGGGTGAACAGAAGAGGGAGGCCCCAGTACTGGGACGGGAAATCAAGAGGGATAGGTAAAAGTTTGAGTTGTGAAGATGATTGTCTTTCCCACTTCCTGGCAAAGGGGAGGCTGAGGAGTTTCTGTGGAGGAACTGCTAGCAGACAGGTTGTGACTGTATGCATACCCATAGCTGGCATGGGTCTGAGCAGTTTCCTCTTTCCACATTTCCTTTCCCAGAAGAAATAGAAGCTAACGTTTTAAGACTAATTAGCTAATGATGATAGACAGAAATTCTGCTCTGCAAGTTTGATGCTAGATGAGGAGTTAAGATGAGGATTGATACTCCTATGTACACTTTTCAGTCTGACTGTGTTTATTTGCATGAAGTTGATCCATTCTTGCATGGAACAAACTTTTGCTGAATGTGTACCCAGGAAAACATGCAGGGCAATGAGTTTTAATGTGACTCAAACCAGTAGTGGTTGGAATTGTCAAAATGCTGTGCATTTTTATTTCATAAGGCTAATATACTCCATCTTTTCTTAATTACCAGCTATAACTGGAGGTGTGATTGATTTTCTCTGCTGGAGTGTCATTGCTAGGCTTTCTATATTCAGATGTCCATATTAAAATGTTTGATTAACCCTCTTGTTAGAGTTATGATGTCTCTTCTCAGTGTAGTAATTTAAAGCTAAATAATTTCATTTGAACTTATTCTTAACTCCTGGAATAGATGAGTCAGTTTTCTTACCTTACCTGTGTACCAAGAGGTAATAAAAAGCTGATCTAGCAAAATGCATGAAGGGACCTCTTTCTTTTTGTTTAGGCAGGTAAACCTACCTCAGCTTTCGTTGAGCAAGTAAGAAAACACATCAGCATTGTCTGAGAGATGTTCACATCTGAGCCGTGATCTGTTTCTAATGTGGATGTTTATAACACTCTCTGAGTAGTGGAAGTAATTGTACAGTGAGAACTGAACTTCTGCTAGTCACTGGTAGTCAGACTGGCTCCCAGATGGCTTCCTATCTTTACTGCATGGCCTTGGCTCCTGAAGGACTTTTAGGTTGAAACATAAAAAACATACTTTCTTGTGATAAGATACCCCTTTCTTCAGTCTCTTGGGGTTTGTAGGAAGGTGGTGGCTATGCCCACATCAGGGAGTAGTGCAGTGCAGTGGAAAGAGATCTAGAGAGCAGAACAGTTGATGGTTGAGGACCTGTTCGTGCTGAGGACACTGTACACATCCTGAGGGTTCAGGCTAGCCCTAGTCTGATCCCAGGGACTGAGTGTCTGTTACTGCATGGAACATGTTAAGTGTGCTCCAGAAGTTTCTCTTCTACTGAGTTTAATCCAAAAGTAATCCACTTGGTCTACTCCAAGATTACGTTATAATGTGAACCAAAGTAAAAATCTGCTTCAGAAGTGAGCTCTTGTTTTGAAAATGGTAATTAATGTGGATTTACCCAATATGTATTCCTTGCTGATGGGTTCCTCTGACACTTAACACAGTACCACTCAACTCCAGCCCTTCTGTCTTCATAATGATATCATAGGCCATGAACAGAGAGGAAGGAGGAAGATAGTTGACCTCGTCATGAGCATGGGTGTATCAACTGTATTCCTCTGTATTCTGCATGCTGGAGGGAAAGAGAATGAAGAACCAGCTCCTATTATCTTTTCCCATACTATTTTTGAGGGCTAGACATGTTTTACATCCCTGAGCTCTTGGCTATTTCAGGTCTAATGGAATTCTGGAATCCTACTTCAAGCTTTCATTTTTTTATTTCGGATGTAAAACATATACCTCACTATGGCTGGGAACAGTGTCCCTCAAGGAGAAAGTCTTTTCTATGGAATTGCAGTAATTTGGGTTGCAGTCTGCAATCAGTTTATCTATGTTAACAGAAGTTAATGTCTGTCAATTTTGTTACCTTGCTTGGATATAACATTAGAGGGACACTTTGGAACTCCTTATGTTTCTTGAAGAAAATGTCACCAATTCACTTTTTCAGTAGGAAATACTCTCTTTCTTTTCAGATTCCTAATGTTTGTAGCATTATCCGGTACATGAGACCCAGAAAAAACAATGTGATTCATAAACACAGTTGAAATTTATTTGGCTTAGTTTATTCTTAACATTTTGCTCACTATAGAAAAGTAAGCAAACGTAACTGGAAAAAAGCATACTAGTGCCGTTCTTTAATGTTAAACAATATTGGCTGTTATAAAAGAAGGGAACAAATTAGTAGTCTTTTTTTAAAAAAAAAAAAAAAAAGTAGCATTCTTTCATTCAAAACTTTGCCACTGCAGACCTTCAGTGCTACTAGGAGCTGTGTAAGCAGCCTGGTAGGGGATCAAAATGCCAGTGGTGCTTCCTCTTACCAGACTGGGGACTGTACAGGCTGAGTTAGGTCTCACACTGACCTAATGGTATGAGGGTTGTGCCATAATACAACTGACCACTCTTTTTTTTTTTTCTCAGCAGGTGCTCAGATAGCATAGGTATAATTGACCTGAAATGATTTTTGCCTGACACACAGTCATGATTTCATGCTGGCAGGATGTTTTTCAATAGCGTGACACTCCTCCTCCACAGTTATGAGTCTGCATAGAAACACATGGCTACATCACACAATTAAATGGAAAACTGTATATGCTAAGGGATTAGTGTATAGTGCTCAGTGTGTAACAAATGTTTCTTTAAAACTTTGTGAGATACAGCATGTGTAAATTATACAGTGGTCCTCCACCAGAGAAAGTGGAAACAACCAACCAGTCTCTTAATGTCCAGGGGAATCTGTGACATGCAAAGGCATTGAGGAGCCTTGGCTCTATGCAGAATAAAACACATAGCAGCCACTTGTTTGTGAGCGATAATGTTTGGAACTATTTCTGCAGGATACAGAAAAAAATGTTAAGAGATGAAAGGGTAACTTAACGTTTAGCCAATCTCTATTTACTGCATATGGGGAGTCAGTTCCAGCTGTCATAAATTTCCTGATGTACAGATGCTTTTTTCATATTAAGAAAGTGATTTCAAAGTTATTTTCTGTTCATAGGAATGTCTTTTATAATAACTTGAATACAAAGTTTTTTCCAAAACAGATGTTGCTGACTTAGTTTGTGGGACAGAGTTGGTATTCTCACAGTAAGTCAGAATGTTTCTGGCACTTCATTTTTCATTGTGATTTCGATACTTGGAAGAGCTGTGAAACATTTTTCCAGAGTGCAGTGTTGCACTCAGATACGGGGTAGTAAAGGGAGGACTCCCTACAGACTCAGTGATGGGGGTGACGGTTTAGGTTCTGACACTGGTATTTCTTTTTTGCTGCCAGGAAGCACCAGAAGATGGCATGGTTTGTACAGATGCATGCTTGAAAGTGAATGAGTGAGCTTGTGAAACTGCTATTAATAATCTTGGGTAGGGTGTTAAACACTGTCATAAAGAAAAGCAGCAGCATGCAGTATTTTAATCCTTATTTCGTCTTTCTGTCAGTAAGGGATGGCAGTGAAGTCCATCCTGTATCCACCTATGTTCTTCTGAGACTGGATGGCACAGAAAAGGGGAGGGAGAAGTGAAAAGAAAGCAAGCGTAATCTTGGTGCAACGTACACAGAAAGGTCAGCCTGACAAAAAAGGGTATTGATGGTAACTGGAAAAGACGGCACTGTCTCTCAAGAACCTTGGTGTAAAACTTTCTGTATCTCCTCTGTATCTGTCAGTTCAACCCTGAAAGGCACAGACTTATCCCTCTCACTTTCCCCTTCTCCCCTCTCAGTTCCCAGAAAAAATGCTGTGAGCAGTACAGGGTATTAAGATACTATTTTACCATTTTAACTGAAGTGCCAGAGTCTGCTAGCTTTGGAGATTCAGGGTGTAGAAGTATTTGTTTCATCTTAACAATCCCAATGGTAGAAAAAGTAGGAGTGTATTTTAAAGAGCTGTGTTTGTGGGATTTTGCAGTATTAGCAGGTTCTGCGTGGCCTCCTGACACTTTCACTGGAGGAGTGGAGGAGGCTTCCACACCTCATGCTGCTCCTTTCCATGTGTAGGTGTCCCGGCTGTCATCCAGGGGGAGAAGAATTAGAATCATAGAATCATTTGGTTGCAAAAGACCTTTAAGATCGAGTCCAACCATACCTGTCCACTACTAAACCATGTCTCTGAGCACCTCATCTGCCCATCTTTTAAATACCTTCAGGAATGAGGACTCAATCACTTCCCTGGGTAGTCCATTCCAGTGCCTGATAACCTGTTCAGTGAAGAATTTTTTCCTGATATCCCATCAAACCTCCCCTAGTGCAACTTGAGGCCATTTCCTCTTGTCCTATTGCTTGTTACTTGGGAGAAGAGACCAACACCCACCTCACTACAACTTCCTGTCAGGCAGTTGTAGAGGGTGATAAGATCTCCCCTCGGCCTCCTTTTCTTCAGGCTAAACCACCTCAGTTCCCTCAGCTGCTCTTCATAGGACTTGTGCTCCAGACCCTTCACCAACTTCATTGCCCTTTGGACACATTCCAGCACCTCAATGATCTTCTTGTAGTGAGGGGCCCAAAACTGAACACAGTATTCGAGGTGTGGCCTCACCAGTGCCTAGTACAGGGGGATGGTCACTTCCCTGGTCCTGCTGCCCACACTATTTCTGATATAAGCCATGAATCTGCTTGCCTTCTTGGCCACCTGTGAACACTGCCAGCTCACATTCAGCCAGCTGTTGACTGGGCTGTTGTTCCGCCGGGCAGCTTTCCAGCCACTCTTCCCCAAGCCTGTAGCATTGCATGGGGTTGTTGTGACCCAAGTGCAGGAACCGGCACTTGGTCTTGTTGAACCTCATACAGTTGGTCACAGCCCATCGATCCAGCCTGTCCAGATCCCTCTGTAAAGCCTCCCTACCCTCAAGTAGATCAACACTTCCACTCAGCTTAGTGTCATCTGCAAACTTGCTGAGGGTGCATTCAATCACCTTGTCCAGGTCGTTGATAAAGATATTAAACAAGACTGGCCCCAGAACTGAGCCCTGGGGAACACAACTTATGACCGGCCACCAACTGGATTTAACTCTGTTTACCACAACTCTCTGGGCTTGTCCATCCAGCCATTTTTTTACCCAGCAAATAGTACGCCCATCCAGGCCACAGGCAGCCAGTTTCTTCAGGAGAATACTGTGGGAAGTGGTGTCAAAGGCTTTAGTCCTGGTGGAAAACACCCACAAACTTTCCCTCATCCACTAAGTGGGTCACCTTGTCACAGAAGGAGATCAGGTTGGTCAAGCAGGACCTGCCTTTCATAAACCCATGTTGACTGGGCCTGATCACCTGGTTGTCCTGGACATGCTGTGTGATGGCATTCAAGATGATCTTCTATGATTCTATGACTGGTACTTCCTTATTAAGAGCAGGTTGTGTTTAACTCTGTGACTTGGTCTTTTATGAATTTTTGAGGCAGACAGCTTGATACAGAGTCTGATTCAGATGTACGCGAGGAGTAACTGCAGAAGTTGGTGGAGTGTTGTAATACTGAAACTGCTTTTAGGGGTACTTGAAACTTGCTCTTTGCCATCCTGTAGGCTTGTCTCTGCAGATGGGACATTTGATGGGTCATATTTTCCGATGGTTTAAAATTTTCTAAAATCAGTACATTTATGCTAGTAGAGAATTTGGCTCAGTATGAGTAAAGGTGGGAGGGAGGTGATTCTGCCCCTTTACTCTGCTCTGTTGAGACCTCACCTGGAGTACTGTGTCCAGCTCTGGAGCC
>BOSO01009711.1:62717-88895 GCA_018403395.1 Gorsachius goisagi
CCTCTCCTATGAGGACAGGCTGAGAGAGTTGGGGTTGCTCAGCCTGGAGAAGAGGAGGCTGTGGGGAGACCTGATTGCAGCATTTCAGTACTTAAAGGGGGTCTATAGGCAAGATGGGGAAAATCTTTTTAGTAGGGCCAGCTGTGACAGGACAAAGAGTAATGGTTTTAAACTAAAACAGGGCAGGTTTAGACTGGATATAAGGAAGAAATTATTTACAATGAGGGTGGTGAAACCCTGGAATGAGTTGCCCAGAGAAGTAGTGGAGACCCCATCCCTGGAAACATTCAAGACCAGGTTGGACTGGGCTCTGAGCAACCTGATCTGGTGTCCCTGCTTACTACAGGGGGGTTGGACTAGATGACCTCTAGGGGTCCCTTCCAACCCAAAACATTCTATAATTCTATGATTTTAACAGAACTATCAGATAAGTGCACTCAGTTCACTTCTTTTTGTCTCTCCTGCGGTGCTGTCTTTCATTTTCTGTGGTAACTACTGTATTCTGATGCAGAGATAGACATAAGCACATTGAGTTTCAAAGGTGTATAGTTTGGATTTTCGTGCTAAAGCTGGGTGCATGTTTATTTCACAAAGAATCTGTGTGTATGGAGAAGTGTAAAGAGGCAGTGATTGTTCTACATTGTTGACCACAGACTTCAGGAACTGGATAATTATTTCAAACTTATTTGGAATAATGCATCTTAACTGGGATCTCAGACTATCTGTTAAAGATGCTGGAATTCCCTAGTGGTTGGCAGGCTAGAAGAGCTGCCTATGTATTTTCACAGTCTGAAAGAGCCAAAGAAAGGTTTGTATCAGAGTATTTTTTTTTTCTTTTTTTTTTTTTCTGGCTTTATTAGACTAGGCAGTAGTTAGAAGTAAACATTGTGTTGGATCATTCTGGAATTTTATATCTCTGCAGTATCATGTGAATTACTTTGCAGATGGGATGCTTTCAAGTATAAAGAGTCTATAGATGATGTAACAAAATGTAATTTTCAAACCGAAACTACACTAACCACAGTGGGGGGAGGCAATGCTGTGCATGTATGAAGCTAACATTACAGGATTACAGTCAGAAGCTTGTAAGGAATATGGGGAGTCGGGTTTTAAATGCAGTTCTATATCTGTAGTTGCATTGCCTCTCCAGTATGCTCCTTGGTGCATTCCTTATGGCATAATGAGTAGCACAGTTAAGTGCAGCTCTGCTCTGAGAAGTGTCAGTGTGTACAGCTAGACTTTTCTTGCTCAACAGATCTGCTTTTTTCTGTGTAGCTTAATGATGCAGCACTGGATTCTCAAAAGCTCTCGACGGTGGCCTATACTATCTCTTGCTGAAGTCAACACGAGTTTTACTATTGACTTCAGCTGAAGCAGAGTAAGTGCTTCTACAGTGAGAGCTTTTGTTGAAACCTATCTGTAACTACAATCCCATGTGTACGTTGTCCCAGAAGGGACTGATCACAGCAGCATGTCTTGTCCCTGTCCCCAAGCCCTTGAGCAGTGAAATTCCTGTCTCCAGGGTCAACCTTAGTCCAGCAGCCCCTGGGGTTTTCTGATTGGGAAGGAACAGTAGCCGGTAGGACTGATGCTCATTAAACTTCACTAAAATTGTAGGAACCACTCAAGGAACATGTTAAGAAGTGACTTTTTTCCCCAAATACCTTTAACATATTCTTACTTTCTCTCCAGATTTAGTCAGAGTTGCTGTCACCAGTAGAGACTGGGCCAGGTCCAAAGCCATTTCAAAGTTGATTTGAAAGGTCACTGGCTTACAGCATGGATTCAGTTCCACTTCTTTACCAGTTACACTAGTTCTCCCTGCCTTCAGTGGGCTATAGATCAGTCTTACTGTCCTTGACAGCTGAGACAATGTGGGTTTAAAATTGGGAAAATGTATTTATAGTCACTCTTGGAAATCCCCAAACATCTGAAAGGGTTTGGTTCAGATTAAGAAAAGCCCTGATGCTAAAGCCAGAAGTCAAGCAGTGACCTGGAAAGTTTCAGATAAGGGTGGAACACTGGTGCTGCAAAGCAAAGGAGAGCAAAAAGGTTTCATCTGATTGGAAACCTGGAGCCAGAATTAATTCTGCAAACAGATGTTGCCAAGGCCAAGTTATACAAGTGTAGAAATGGAATTATAATAGGTGTTGTTTTGCTTCTTTAACAGACACCGCAGGAAGCTTTCTGTAATATTGTTGACCTTCAAAACACTTCAGAAACATGGCTCAGTTAAGTCAGGCAATGAAAATGGTGTGGGTCTCACCTTGCTGCGAATGCATAGCTGTGGTTATTTAGGCCTAATGGTCCTATGGCATTTTTGTTCTCTTAAATATATTGTTCTGCAAGCATAAATGCTTTGGAAACCAGCTTTTTGCTGGTTTTGTGCCTTATCTTGGTGCTTAAGGAAGAGGCAAACTTTGATTCAAGGTTTTGCAGTGACAGGGGCATACAAAGGTGTTCTCAAATATTAATTCTTTAGTGCCTGTGGAGGGGCGGTCTATGGTGCCTGACTTTCAGCTGGGCCAAATACTGAACCTCATGTTTTTGTGAAGCTTCTTGGTAACTTAGTATCCTCAGGATGTCTACCCTTCTCTCCAGTTTTGTTGAAATTGCACAATAGGTTCTAAGTAACACACAGATGCATTGTAGTTTTGTAAGTATCACTTCCTCAGGAAATGAGCTTTAAAATGGTTTTATTAAAATATTTTTGATACAGATTCTTTTTGTTTGTTTGTTTTTTAAACTCAGTCTTATCTAAGAGTTTCATCTGCCATCTGGTGGGAGTGGTGGACTTTGTGAGCTGAAAACGTACCTTTACTATAAGTGGCTCGGTGTTCTTTCCTACTTAGCAAGTCATAAGAAGAATCTTTGCACCCTTTTCAGCGCTAGTGAACAACGTTTCTGCTTTCCCCTTTATTTCAGTAGGCAGCAGTGGTATTTAGCCATCCTCAGGAAGGGCTGAGAATCTGGAGCAGGTATCCTTGTCCTTCAAGGAGTTGATGGCCATGTCCCTGCTCCCTCTAATGGGAATAGAGCTTAGCTTTTGTTCTATGCTGTTGCCACCAGATCGTGCAGCTAAAACTGTATTTTGCATTTTGAACTGGAATTTGCACAGGGTGGTAAAATTTTAAAATGGAACAACTTTTTAATATCCCCTTTTGAGTTGAGGTAACAGCTATGAAGGTAAGAGTGGCTATAGGAAACACCTCATACTGACTGGGCCGAACACCCTGCTTTACTCCCCTGCAGAGGTCCAGGCTGGCTTTGCTTCTCAGAGGAAGCCACTCTTAAGAACCTCATGAATGAAGCAAAAGTTTTCTGGAACCTGTAGGACTTTGATTTGGTGTTATTATATTTAGGTGCAGGGTAATATGCCAGCCAAATTTAAGGCACAGTTGTAACTTACTGCAGATACAGGTCTAAGAGACTGCCTGTTCTTCAGAGAGTTAACTGTCTTCATCCTCCACCTAGCAATTAACTCTGAGTAAGGGCAGCAGAGCAGTTAACCACTTGGTAGCTAGGTAAAAGCTTAATTTAATTGTGACAATGACAAAGAAAGGGAGAAACAAGAAGGTATAGAAAGGCCCCAGATTTGACATGACTTGGAAAGAGTATTCTAGTGGCTGGCTTGTTGGCTTGGGTCTTTGGAGATGTAAAATCAGTTCCCCGTTTTGGTGGCTTCTCCCTGTGTGCATTTTAGCCAGTCCCTTAAGGCACCCGAGGCTCCTTTCCCCTTTTTAAAATGGAAGCAGCAGATTGCTCTTGTTTCAAATAATCACCATAGTACTTTCAGAATAAATGCCTTCAAGATTGCTGAGTATGGGGTTGCTGAGTAGTTCAATTGCAGTGTATATACATTTATACATATAAATGATATAACTGTAATTTTGCCATGGTCATATAAATATCTGAATTCAAAGATATCTAATATCTAAATTCCAAGATGTACAACACAGAAATCCGAGAGAAAGTGAGAATGTTCTCTCTTTAAAATACAAAACAAACCTCTTCTTCCTTTCAGTATGGCACTACTACAGTACTATTCACTCGTTTGTTTCTGTTGACAGTCTTGAATAAGATTTGAGGAGAGGTCTGAAAACCTGGTGGACTAATTCAGGCCAATATATTGTCAAGAGCTCTTTGTATACTCATGCATCAGGCAAGGGCCAAATGAAGCTAGGAGAAGTGTTTTCATCGTATCGCAGACTCATTTGTTCTAGAAGCCCGAAAAGGAGCCCTGTTTTCATAATAATTACAGTTCTTGCTGTCACTGACATCAGTGGCAAGACTTCATTTTTCTTCAGCAACAGCACAGTAGTTCAGAAACATTCACATTTTTGGGTGCTATTTTAGGTGAGGATATGGCCACCTTTTACCTTGCCCTGGCATGATGCTTCTGCAGTGATGTGGTGAGCCAGCTTAGGGAGCTAATTCAGCCAAAGCTAACCTTAAAAAAAACCCCCAAAATTATTTGTTTCCCCAAGGCTATGGGTTGGCTAGTAAGACCCCTGTGTGGGATTATGGGTGCCTTTTGGCCCAAACTATTCTTTACGAGAGCAGAACTGGGCTATATTATTTTGCAGCACATGGCACACAGATTGACAATGTCGCATGTAATGTAATGGCAGCTTGGTTACAACCAGAGAACACGTGACATGCCTGGTATTTTGCTGATAGGTTTGCAGTGTGCCACGGAGTGGATTAATCCCATGGACCTGTCATATAAAATCTTTCCATTTGGTTGCTTTCTTTCACACAATGTTCTGTAGCAGTTAACAAAAGACTATTTATAACTGTGTTAGTAACTAGTATTAAATTATGCTTCAATTTTTACATGAACAATCACAAAAAACCTCAAATGAGGAGTATTATCCGTACTCTGTCTCCCAGAAATAGAGATTTTCTTGTATACACTGGTGCAATCAGTGTGGTAATTTACAGTTGCATAGACTTTCAACAAGTCATGCAAAATCCATATGTTGTCTATTGATGCTAGAGTTTTAGCTGGAAATCTGATAGAGCTGACAGATCTGTACTGTGCAAGCTCTTGTTCCTTCCCACACAGTTTCTTTGTACTCACTCATCTGTGAACTCTCATCCACAGCATTGGTTCCTTCTCAAAGCCAGAATAGCTCCAGTTCCTTAATACACCTTAGGTTAAATTAATTTCTGATGTAGTGCACGATCCTCCACCAGAGAAAGTTTGATTATTTTTTTTTTCTGTGATGTACATTGTTGAAAGGGTTCCCTACTAAATTTCTTAAATCTTAACCATGCATAGTTAGGTGTGTTAAGATACAGAGTCTACATAAAAAGCATGCTTTGTCTGGATGTTATGTGATTTCCTGAAGTGTAATATTGGTCTCGTGGCTTGTTTCATAGACTTTATTTGATTTTGGTGGGCTGGAGGCAAGGACTTCATGACCAAATGGAGGTCCTGTGAAGCTTTGTCTTTGCTTCTGTAGTTCTGGGATGAAGCTTTCCAGTAGGCACAGACCACACATCCTAGTACCTCTCTGAGCTTCAGTTTCTTTCCAAGCATATTGTTTGGTGATAGCACGAGAAATTGAATTTTCTGCTTCCTAGCTTGAACCAGCAGGTAAGTACAGTGGGTAGGTTGAGCTCTACACTCAAACTGATGCTAATGTGGCCATTTAGAAGGCCTTTAGATACACCCAGCATCTCTTCAAATGGATACTTAGGCTGGGTGTTGGAATTTAGGCACTGCAAAGTGCAGGATAGTCATAGTCACATCTGTCTGCTGCCCCAGGTTTTATCTTGTTGATGTCGAACATCAGGAATACGATGTGTGTGTGCCTCATGCTCCCGTTGAACTGCAGGGAGCTGAGGATGGGTAGTACCTCTTAGGAAGCGCCTTACAAAACTGGTCTACGGCTTGCCAGGCAATTTCTGCTCTGTGGTGTGCGTGACTCTTGCTTTTAGTGGAGTGCCAGTGCCTCTCGCAGCACAGAGTCAGGCTTCCTCAGAGATTTCATGTTCCCAGACAAATTTTTTTAAAGGAACGTAGAGGAGAACAGATACAGGCTGTGATTTTTAGGAATGCTAAAGTCTTCTTAAGCAGGTCAGATTTTTTCTCTGTCTATATTCAGCTAATTTTGATCATCTTGTCACAATTTTAAATCCCCCTGATTACTGTTTGCTTCAGTAGCCTCCAGGTGCTTCTTCGTGTATGTGGAAAACTTGGCAGTTACGAATGTTTACTCCTAATGAGTTGCCTTTTGTGAAAGCGCATTGATTTCTAGATCAACATCACAATTTTAAATGGCCTTTGTAAACTCTGTTACAAGTAGCTGTTTGCAAAGTTCAAAGACTAAAAATTAATTAAAATCTGAGGCACTCTTCAGTATAAAATATTTAGCTGTTTTCTTTCTTCTTTGTTAGGAATGTCAAACGTTTGTGCTAAATTGGCAACTAATGGTAGCTGCGAGTTAATTTGGTTATTGCTTTTTAAGGCGCTGCTAAATATTCAAATACAGTTACACTGTTACAATAACTATAGTCTTTTCTGCATTTGCATTTGTAAAAATAGTAGCTAACGATTTGGAGCCAGAGTTAAGTGACTGCACATTTACTGATGACAGCATTTTGAGGACATGTGTTTCTGTTGTGACACAGTACAAGAAGTTGGCTGTTGGTTTTCCCTTAGAAAGCTGTTGGCTGCATACATGGAAGTGGTTGGATTTAGGTTGGGAGAAAGTCCTCAAAAAAACGGAAGGGGTTGAGAGTCTGATTGTTTAGCAACCTCAGAGATTTCCATCGGTACTTTGGGGAATAAGCTCCAACCTTACTTCAGTGTTAAGTGTGTGTCTGTGGCAATTTGTGCTATATGTTGTGCAGGACTGTGGGTGGAATAGTAAAGTTCAGCTCAATAGCATCGGTACTTTGGAACTGCCTTCTCACCTGCCTGAAACTCCTTTCCAGAATGTCCAGATCTCTGATACACCTTAAAGTCCCCAGTAGGATGGTCACCTGTTAAAACTGTAAAAAACGATGCAATTTTTAGAGGAAGAAGTTCCATTACTTTTTTTCAGGGTGAAGGAAAATCATATATTTGCAAATGTAATTTCATTTCTGGAAATGGCATTTTAATTATTTTTATTAAAAGGGCTTCTGGAAGCCTGTTAGGGATCTCTTTGTGTTAACCCAGGCACAGAAATGCAGCGGAGAACATTTGCTATCTGAAGAACTTTCAGTTTAGACAAAGACACGTTATAATCCTGCTTCCACAGACAGGCAACTGAGGCACAGAGGTATTTAGCAAGGCAGCCAACGTTGTGCTGGAAAGTTTGCAGTGGAGCTGGAAACTGAATCCAGGGTTTCCGTGTCTAGTTTATCGGTTTACCCACGCCGCCGCCTTGTCTTTCAGTGAGAACCTTCTACCACTGAAATCAGGTGTTTCTCAACCGCTCCTTAGCAAAGTGGATGTGCGGACCTCCTCTAAAGGTGCTGCTCACCTGTGCTGATGCTGGGAGCCATCTGAGCCGGTCCCCTCCTCTGTGGGCAACAGCGGGGGCGGCTGTGTGGGGCTCGGGGGCTGTGCCCGCTCACCTGCGCTGGCTCTGAGGTGGAAACATTCCGAGTGCCAAACAGTCTTCCTGATGGCATTTTCTACTACTTTTGTCGCAGTGTGAAATAAATGAAAAAAACCACTGGCCTCTCCAGACAGCCATAACAAAAAAAAATGAGAACAAAGCTTCATTTTTTATCCTTGCTGAAATGTTTATTTGAAAGCAGCACGGCAAGGTGGAATAGTTTGATTTGATTAGCAAGTCTAAATGTATTAGCAGCAAGACAGAAACTATATTACAATTAGTGATAATTAGTTGCACTGATTACTTCAGACTGCAATACTGTTTGACAGATGTTTTTCTGTGGTACGGGATTGAAATAGGAGGGTGCTAAAGCAGTGGCAGTTCTTAGCTTCCTTCTGGTGGTATCTTTGTCTTGTCATTGTTTGCTAACAAAGTCTCCACTGTGGCTACTGTTAATTTGTGGTTTTGCAAACACAAATACTCTTTCAAAGTAAAGCTTAAACTGGGAAAATAACATCTTAGTCATGCATCTTCTCGTATTGATGCAGACAGACCTAGAGAAGACCTCTTGTTCTCTTTGGAAATGGTTACAGCTCAGCCCGTCATCCCTGCTACTGCCTATCAGCCCTGTCCTTAAAGTCTGATCCAAACCCCATTAAATACCACAAGAGTCTCTCCTTTGACCGCAGAAGACTTTGGGTCAGATACCTGCAGTGAGAGAGGAATCTAGCTTCACTGTCCGTCCAGCCCTTGGTCTCTGTAAAACACACTAGGGATGGCTGGTGTTGTCAGGATTAGTAGCAAAAAGATGCTTCTCAGGATGGGATCAGGTAAAGTAAAACCCTTTGGGGGACCGCATCCCACTGGGAGGAAGTGACCTCTTCAGCTGGCTCGCTCAGGCCTACCTGTGTAAAAAAACGTGGAAACCAAATTGCCATTTTCAGACTGAGTAGCAAGCAGGAAGGAGAATGAACATTTGGTTTAGGCATCTATAAACTTGTATTCACTTCTCTGTTAGTTACAAGGTCCTGAAACATTCCCGTAAATTACAGGTACCGCTCCAAAGTGAATCACATCACTTTTCAGACTGGGTGTCCTTTTTTATAGCCGGTTGCTCTATCAAACGCTGACTATGAATCCTGTGACACAATCATATCCTTTAATTTCCAGGAACTAAATAGAGCTAACCCTGCTGGCTCAGCCTCATGATGATAAACATATTAGGCTTTGACAATCATTCTGTTCCTTAGGAATAAACTGATACAATTTTTGGTTGTCTTGCTTTTGGTGTATGAGCAATAATCCCATTATCAGTCATCCAGAATAAAGTGCATTATGTTATGTATTAATATAGACCTGTGCACCGTCTGTGAGCTGTTTGGAGACAGATAAGCTAGAAATACGAATTTGTACAAGCCAAATGTTTCTGGGTTTCTCCTAAACATCAGCCTTGTGTTATTGTACACGTGTTTTGCTTGTTGTTTCAAAACAGGGGTTTACAGACTCTACAGAGTACTTTTATCAGATAGGTCACAGCAAAAGGGATCATTTAAATGTGTGACACAGTTACTTACGTATTAGAATAGTAGCAAAAGCCGGAGGTTGAACATCTGGAATTGCCCATGAAAAACTTTTGCATCCTCTACCAACAGGGCTGTACTTCTGGATATTTTATTTGGCAGATCACCTACCCCTTGTCACTGCTCTGGTAACACTGAGCATTGAAGGATTTTCCTGTATTGTGACGTACCAGGGATCGTTCTGGGTGACTTGTACCTTGTACGGTTCTTCAGGTCCGTTGTTAGTTTGTGGTGTAAAAACTGTACAGCAAGTAAGGAAGTATCAGCTAACCTACATTGTCGAAAAGTGTTAGAAGAGATTTGTTTGCTGAGTTTTTTCTCTAATGGTGGGATCCTGCCCTTCTGCAAAGCTCTGAGCACCCTCATTGCTTGCTGACTTCTCTGGCTGTGGGACATTTCATGGGGAAGCTCAGCACCTGAAAGGACTGAGCCCAGAGCTTGCAGTGAGCTGCAGCAGGAGCAAAGTGCCAGCTCTGGTCTTGTTTGGTCATAGAGGTTGGGAGAAGTACCAAGAAGCAAAATGTGAAATGAAATAAATTTGAGGAGTACGTAAGAAACAGGGAGTTGGGGGAGTGTGAAGAAGGCAGGAATGAAGGAAGGAGGCTAACTAGTTGCAAGCCTGATGGCAACTGTGCCACAGTGCTCCCTCCCGCAATTCCTGCCTCCCCCTGTGCGCCCTTTCCCAGTTGGGAGCCTTCCTTCAGGATTACCGAAGTTGTCCCACTTTTTTGTATTCCAACTTCATTTAATAAAAAGACTTGGCTTTTACACTTCCCTCTCTTCCTCAGCTCTCCAAGCAATTAATAAGCACAAATTAATACCAAACTCCCCAAGCCCTTGTCATAGATAATGCTTGTACCCCTTTCCCTCTGTTCACAGGTAGGTGAGCTAAGGGATGAGGCTGAGTGATGTGATGAAGGTCACGCTAAGAGTCTGTGGCAGAGATGGGAAGAGATCTGACTTGTATGTGGATCCACAGAGACATTTTGCAGCTAATAGCCCCTTGAAATCAAAAGCTTATAGATATGTTTATGGATCTGGACCTTATTTCTAACAGCTGCACTGTCTTTGTGGTATCTACCTAGTCAGCAGAAGAGACTTCACTGAAATAATTACGCTCATGTGGCTTTGCAGCTGTAGCAAACAGGAACTGCACAGTATGTCTTTAAATAGTAGATGAGCTTTCCTGCATGTTCCCAGTGCAAATGGAATACTTTTCTCTAGCTTGAGTCTTACAAGCTTATAGTTAGCTGGTCGACATGAGTTGAAAGCCATCTATGAATGCATGGTTTCCTTGGAGCATTTGTATGTAAACTACAACATCATGACAGCAGCCCATGGAAAACTTCCTTTACTGGAATCATAGAAGATGGCATATTTATTGGTCAGTTGAAACAGGAAGTTTAAATGAAGGAGAAAAAGTGTAGGTGGTATAAATCTTGTTACGAGGAGCTTCAAATACAGAAAAATTGGATTTGCAGAATTAAAGGTAACTTAAAATGAGGCATTAGAAAAGACATAAGGTAACCTTCTGGCTGTCTTGCGCTATCTGTCTTGATTTTGGCAGTGCACCTGCATAGGCCATGAAACTGATTGTCTCAGGATATATGCTTGAGATGGAGTAAACTACCTGATATTAATTTAAGAAGAGGAGATAATGGTATCACGCTGACAGTGTACATTTGTAGTGATCAACCCTGGCAACTGTTTCTTTGAAAGCTCTGAAACAGAAGAGCATGAATTTTCATTAATGAAAGAAAAAAAAAATTAGAGACATGCCTAAAAATGAAATTAGAGACCGCTTTATACCAAGCTATTAAAAACTGCATTGCTTGGATACTTGCACTGATCAGAGTGTTGCATTAAGGGCCTGTCGTGACCTTCTGTACTCATTGCAGAAAGCTGGTAGAAACCAAATCAGCTCGGAGCCCAACTTCACAACTACATCTTTTCTTAGTTACTTGGCCAAATGACAGTCCCTCTACCACTCAGGGCAGTATCTTAAAAATCAAAGTCTGAAGTTGAATTTGGATTTCATAGCTTGATTAGGTATATTAATTTTTGTGTATACATATACATAGGTGTATTTTTACATATATAAGTATGTAATCTCAGCATGAGCATAAAGCTTGGAGTCAATGCAAATTTTTAAGTCTTTGAAGCTGACTTACAGAACGTCCTTAATAATAGAGGGCCCAACTGAGTTATTTTAAAATGTGTAATTTCAAAATATAAAAGCTTTATTTTGCATCCCCAGTGATGCTTCTAAGAGTTTTTTGCCAAGAGGAAGTAAATGGATATGAGCATAGCAACCCCAGATAGCTACTGCCTGAGACAACTAATCAAAAGCAAAACTCTGAACCCATCTAGACACAAACTGCTGTCGAATGTACAATGAAGCTTACTTAAAAAAATGCAGGGGATGGTTTTCCCTTTGCTAGTGTAGTTCAGTTTCAGTTCAGAATTAGTCACCATTTGTAGCCATAATAGATAAAGTAATTTCACTTTTTTTGAAGCTGATAATGTTTCTTTAACTACAGTGTTACAGGTCATACAGTCTTTTATACAGCTGGCCACCCTCAATAAATCTGTTTTTAAAAATCATTTGGCAGTTGTGGAATATATGACAAGTGTCTTATTAGATCTAATCTTTATATAAAACATACTTAGGGGTGTTCACTATATAATACTTGCCCTGTTAAATTTCAATTACTATCATAGTTAGGAAATACTGATTTAAAGTGCCCTTCTAGGTGGAATGGAACAGTGCCTAGTATTTAAAAGAGCCATTTTTTTTCTCTTCTACTTTCTAATGTTTTTTGAACCTAGTGCCCTATGTCAGGGTAATATCACGGACCGCATCAACACAGACATAAGCTGATGCAGCCAAGTGCGTTATGATGTCTGTGTGCAGCTGTATTAGAAAATGGAATGAGGCTTCTATTCAAGGTAGATTTGTCTATCTGTTTGCAAAAGAATAAACATTTAGGAGTGTCTGAAGTTACCTCTTGGAGCAGACATTTGCTGCTCTTCACAGATAGGGAATATTACACTGGTGATTATTTTCTAGAGCTAGTTACTGCTATGCTAAGGATTATGAACCCAAAGTCATTAGAAATGATGCAGTTGTGTTTTAGCACTGCAAACATCCAAGTATATATCCAAAAGACTTGAGTATATGAAAATGTTTGCAAAATATAGCCGTGTTTCTATATATTACGCTCAAGCAGTTGCTTTCTGGAAGTTGTGCACTGGAAACTTCTGCAAATTCCCTCTCCTTTTCTAGGACAGCAAATCTGCTGGCTTACTTTCCTAGCACAATGTAGCAACATAAAGCATCGCTGGCTTCAATTTCCTCCAGAACCTCTTTAACTTTAATCTTGCAGCCTCCTGCCCTCTCTCGCACTGTTTCCCAGTTATCAAGCAAGAGCAGGGGGTCACTTGGCTTTTCAGAATTTGATTAGCGCCATTGTTATGAATCATTCAGTTTGTTTGGTACCAGCAAAAGGGATCCAAATAGCAGTTTGCAAAATCTGATTTAGGATTTAACATCACTTTAAAAGAATTAATTAGTGCCACTGTTGAGGGCTCTCAATGGTGTACGTTCATGTTGATGAATTTAGTGCCAGGGAAAAGCAAGATAGAAACAATCCAGCCAAAACAAGTGTACGTTTCTGTGACACAGAGCCCGTATTCTGTTACAGACACCCAGTGCTGCAGTGCAAATGCTCCTTTCTCTTCTGTTTCAATCTGTTTTACTGCTTGCACTTTCCTTCTGGAGAGCGAGTTCCTCAAGATGGGAGCTGTAGTAAGGTGCTGCTGTCAGCAATGGTGGGTGTTGCACAGGTGATCGTGTGTCCATGATTTCTTTGCGGATATAGTTTTCTGTGATCCTAGTACACATTCATTCACAGAACGTTCCACTTCTTCTGTTCTGTAAGAAATTGAAACTGCAAAAATCCACCTCATTTGTGACCAGAGCTTTGCTAATGACAGCAGCCAAGTTTGCTTCTGGCGTAAGTCAGTGAATTTAACTTGGACAAAAATTTGACACAAGTCTTTCCAATACCTTAACATTTGAACAGTGATGCAAGACCTTTGCATGTTTAAGACAGTTTTGGTCTGCTTTCATTAAAGAAGTAGTTGCATGAGTGAGGGGTCACTGCAGTCACCGTACCTCTTCTCCTCTTCGGTGTCTGAACTTTGCAGTCTCCCAGGCAGTAAGATGCTATTGTTTTACACACTGAAGCACTGAGAGGTCAATGGAGAGATTTTCAGGAATGCCCAACACTTCCCCCCAACTCTTGTCAGTGGGAACCCCTGGTCACTCTGGAAGATGAAGCTTTGTGGCAGAGGTGATCACAGCACCCCTTGTCTGGAGTCCCAGGCTAACATCACGAAGGGTTAACCAGTGTCAGTGAGCCATGGCTAAGGCACAGCTCGGAAGCTTACATGCTCTGAAAATCTACCAAAATCCAATTGGTAGATCTTTTCTGGAAAATAAGAACCTATACTTCATCTTTGAGCATCTGGCTGGCGACTGTGTATTATCTCAGATTCTCCCTGGCAGCTTTAGTAGATGTGGCCTGGTAGCGGCCCATCCTCAAAGGGTCCCTGCAAAGAGCGAGCCCCATGAGAAGGCTCCTGTTTGCCAGAGATGTCGGAGTTTCAATTCAGATTCTGTTGAATCATTGCTGAGTTAGGCAGCCACAAGATTATTTCTAGCTTTGTGGATGGGGCTCCCTCTGTTTTGAATGCTGCTTCTTTGCTAGGCCCCTTTTTATTCAGTCAGCTGTCAAGTTGGCATCTGCTGAGAAACCCTCTAATCTTGGCCAGTTTTGGTCAGCCATTTGCTCTGCGCTGCAATGAGGAGCTGCCTGCATAGCACACATCAAGCAATGTGCCAGTCTTTATCCTTGTCAGCGTTATGCAAATCCTCAGCGCTGATGTTAATGCCAGTTTGGTTTTTATAGCCTGGTGACAGCAACAGCCCTCAATATTAAATACAAATATACGTACACAGTTACGGCAATGATTACTCTAGATGTTCAGCTAGTCATAATATTTGCACTTGGTGTGATAAGGAGCTTTGAATGATAATAGCACTATAGTAGAAGCTTGTTAAAGTGACAGTAACCCTGGTGTCATTATTGAGTGGTGCACTCACACTTGATTTCCTACAGCTTTCTCATAGACTGTCCCTCTCCACTTGCGTGTATGTAGTGCGTAGAAAGAGAAAGTGCTCTAGCTCAGCTTGAGGATGCTACGTGAAGTCCACTGAACTTCTTTCAGAGTTTCATCTGCTCTAAGACAGCACTGAGACTTCAGGTGATCGTAGTCATTAGGAATCCTTTCCTATGTTTAGTCTTGTTTCATTAAAGTAATCCAGTCCTGATGCAGGATAATCGAGCCCCAATAGATGCTGCTTTTATTTACTAACAGAAAAAAAGGCTGACAGCCTCCATCCAGCTTCTTTAAATGCAGCAGCAGTGAGTTTTAGGACCCTCAGCTACAAAGGGGAGCAAGTAAGAGCCATGCTGTCACATCACAACAGCATGTTGTGTTTTGTCTTTCTGTTTTGGCTAAGATGATAATGTATCAGAAGAATAACAGCAGCCATCCCAAACCCTGTGTCTTTTTCCAAAATGCAGCCATACACACTGGCTTCTATTTGGGGAATTCCTGGTTGGGGTTGGTAACACCCAGGATACTTCTGCTCTCAAGTGAATAGAAGCAAGCTTCCAGAATTTGCTGGCAGGGTCAGTACTTGGGTGCCATCATGCAGCAAACCCAAGCCAGCGATCCCCCACCTCCTGAAGTCCTGCTTCCCCTAGGCATGGGCTGCTCAGAGTTCCCGTGCTTTGGGATATTTGTTGGCTTCCAGAACTTTTAATGTCTTGTGAATGCAGGGTTGTCTTCACGCGGTCACTGTTATGGCCAAGTGTGTCAGCACACGAATGCCCCTCTTCTAAGGGCTTTTTTGTACGCATGGCTGTAAAAACTTGGTCCATGCTGTACTTGAGGAACATTTAGCATATAATAATATCTACTGGCCCTTGGGATTTTGGAAAGGGATGAAAGGAATGTTTCAGTGGCTGAAATCTTTTAATAGCTATGCATTCAGCTTCTGCCAACAGCATGGTATGAGGATGATCTGCACAACCTGCAGCAGCAGTGAGTTTTAGGACCCTCAGCTTTTGCAGTTGTGCAGCATTTGCAGCATTCATGTCTGCTGGCTGTAAGGTTGACTGACTATAGTGCCGGGCAAGAGAAGGAGGGGGGGCATGTAGTGTCAGGGGGAGACAGGCTGGGGGATGCTGGGAGCCACACACTGGCTGGCTAGTAGGCCATCACTGCAGCCCAAGCCAGATTTCAGAAACTTGAAATCTTGAAAGGGTAGATGCTTGATGGTTTGTAGAACTCAGGCCCTTTAATCCGTGTCAATCTTACACCCGAAATAAAGATGCAGTGGGTAAACCTCGATTAGTGTGTATAGATTTTGCCTCATCAAGCTCCTTGCTTGGCAGCCCATACAAGACTTGCAGCTTTCACGTATTTATTGCATGTAACAAGTCCTCATAAAAAGAGCCAAGTGAGGTCTTGCCAAAGCTTCAGCTTCCAGTCCTGGCCAGTAATGATTGTGTAGAGAGAGCTCTCTGGGAAAAGAATTTAGATGTATGTCTGGAAACATGTAAATAACAACAACAATACTAAAAATATATATTTATATCAGTATGTGAATGATAACTGAATACTCTTGAATAAAAAACAAAAAGTGCCTTTTTATCTGCTACCCAAGAGACCTCTCTGTTAAATAACAGGCATTTTTAAATTAGTCTTCTATTTGATCCATCTTCATAGATTACTAGAAGCCCCATACATTACTAGAGCCCCATGAAGCACCCAAGCTATTTGCCAGGTATTGTACCACCCATGTCCCCTCTGTGACAGCAGCGTCTCTAATGCTGTTAAAAACAAGAGGGATGGAAGAATCACAAGTAACTGACTTATGGCAGAACAAACACTAATGAAAAAAATCTAGTGATTTCAAATGGGTTTCTTGTTAAAGCTGATGTTCTACAAGTAATAATCACATTTGGAGCAGACTGTATTGGCAGATAATGTGCCTTTAATGCGATTTTATGACTTCGCCTTCTTTTCATCGTGAATAACTGAGATTGGAGTCCATTATTTGCCCAGGAAGCCCACAAAAGTCCCTAACTAAATGTAGTTACCTGAGTGTCCTCATCCAGGAGACAGGAGTTGCTTCTTTGAAGCCATTTTGTTGAACACGTAATGTGTATTTTAATTCCAGTTCTTCTGTGTTTAATATGCAGTACTGCAGTTTCCATATATATTATATGAATGCTGCTTCTAAAAGATTGGAATGGCTCTTTTTTTAATTGAGTTTCAATTTTGTTTTACTTTTGCAAAATTAATGGGCACTAGACAATTCATTTATGCTGAAAAAGAATACGTGAGGGGTTTGGACAATTTGTCAAAAGACAGAATATTCTGATTTGAGACTATCATTTGCATAGTTTTTTGTGAAATTTGAGAAATATGGAGCAGTTGAACTCTGAACCAGCAGATATTTCTTTTTCTAGGGTAAATTGAAATGAAACACTGGCAAAATACATATTTTATAGTCCTTTACTATCTTGAGTGCATGTCTACAGCTACTTAACTAATGCTAAAGGTTGTGGATGTCTATTACATGTTATGAAGTTCAGTGTGTTCATGCAGATTAATTGCGTTAGTATTTTGCAGTTCAAGTTAATATATGCTGTAATCTTGTGCATATTTCAAAACCAGTAAAACATTGCAGGGTTGTTGTAATTATCCCAGAAATAGCTATTATGCATACACAGAAAGAGAGTTAAAAGATTAAAGTTTGGGAGTGCATCAAGCATGTTTTAATATGGAATCGCAATATTTATGTTCTTAACTCTGCATT
The DNA here is from genome assembly GCA_018403395.1 of Gorsachius goisagi. Classification (NCBI taxonomy): domain Eukaryota; kingdom Metazoa; phylum Chordata; class Aves; order Pelecaniformes; family Ardeidae; genus Gorsachius; species Gorsachius goisagi. The sequence continues at coordinate 79,811 of BOSO01009711.1, forward strand.
CAAGCAGAGTCTGGCCTTTACCACACAGTTTTACCACACAGTGACCACTACAATTTACTGTTTGTAGCACTAGTTCTGATTGATCTGGTTTGTTTCAAAACACAGGATGGCTTTTGTCATTTGCTTAATTTTATATTTGTGTTTGTGCTATCACTTCAGGACAGAGTAAGGGTGACTTGATTTTCTGCCATATACCATGCTAAAATGTACAATAGAGATGCTGCAGCATCTACTGTGGCATTTCAGCACAAATAATGGGAGGACAGAATCAGTACTTTCCTGTTGCTACTTTGTAAGTATTGTGGCAATTCCTATCAATGTCAGTCACAGCCCAAGATCCTTTTTCCTGCTCTTTACAGAAACACAGAACAGAAAGGATAGATCCAGTCCCAAGATCTTTCAATCTAAGCTCCCTTAATTTATACTAAAAATTAGCACACGGTGTTATTATGATCTGAAATAATGCAGTGAGATACTTTTATACGAACTGACTTCTAGACAAGTGCGATAATATATTTTTACATGAATAATAAAATGAATTTTAAATGAAGAAAAATGAACCGTGTTCTTTGCAGTTGTGAAAGCGCCAATACTGAAACTCCAGTAAAGTCTTAGGTATTCTGGAGTCTTTTGTCAAGGAGTGGTAGCTTGTCATGAAAACCCTGACTGGTAATTGTGCTGTGTGACTTTCCATCATGCTGTCTCTCCACTGTGGAGTTTGTAGTCAGTGTGTGCTACAGCAAGCTCTCGCTGGGTAAGCGTAGTTGAAACAGCATGTTTTAAGCAAACAGAGCTTAACATCACAAACTTGTCCTGAGCACAATGTTCATTAATACCTTTCCTGACTGCATTTGTAGTAGTTTAAAAGAGGTGCTGCACTGGATGGGTGAGAATCAAAGCTTGGGGAAGCCAATCCTATTGATTTCAGAGGTTTTCGGCTCATGTCTTACATTCAGACCTGTCACGTCTCTTGCTTAGAGAAGGATCTCAACAGAATTTGCCTCTCATTTCCCTTTTCCCTGCACACAGATGGAACACCTCTCTCAAGTGCAGCAGTGGACAGTGGCCACTGCCCTGCTCCAGGATCATCTGTGCCAGATGCAGCACGTTAGACAGATTCATGCTTTGCTGGTCAGCTGGCTGGTGCAGGGGGTGGCAGAGCCAGGGAGAGCTTGAGAGCTGCTAGAAAATACACTGCTTGATAGACGTGCTTCTTTTAAGTGCTTGCTTCTCCAGGTATGTGATTCAAGATTGTGCTGAAACCCAAGGAATGATGTTCAAGCTAGTTTTTGAAAGTATTTCTTGGTATTGCTCTGCTCCCATTGTGGTCAGAGCTGTAGGAACTGAAATGGATGCTAGGAAAATAAGGAGGTGATTGGTGACGGCCAACCTGATGAATTTGGTGGCCTTCTTCGACAGGGTTATCGTGTTGTTGGAAAGGGAAGAGCAACTGATGTCATCTGCCTGGACTTGTGCAAAGCATCTGACATTGTCCTACACAACATCTTTGTCTCTAAATGGGAGAGATGTGGATTGGACAGATGGCCACTCAGTGGATAAGGAATTGGCAGGATGGTCGCATTCAGAGTTGCGGTCAATGGCTCAATATCCCAGTGGAGAGCAGTGATGAGAGTGATGCTCCTCAGGGCTTGGTATGGGGACTGGTGCTGTTTAACATCTTTGTCGGTGACAGGAACAGTGGGATCAAGTGCACCCTCAGCAAGTTTGTTGATCACACCAAGCTGTGTGGTGAGGGAAGGGATGACATCCAGAGGGACTTTGACAGGCTTGAGAGGTGGGCCCATGTGAACCTCATGAAGTTCAACAAGGCCAAGTGCAAGCCCCTGCACATGGGTTGGGACAACCCAAGCACAAATACAGGCTGGGTGAAGAATGGATTGAGAGTAGCCCTGAGGAAAAGGACTTGGGGGTGTTGGTTGATGAGCTGCTCAACATGACCCAACAATGTGTGCCTGCAGCCCAGAAAGCAAACCATATCCTGGGTTGCATCAAAAGAATTGTGGCCAGCAGGTCAAGGGAGGTGGTTCTGCCCCTCTACTCTGCTCTGTTGAGACCTCACCTGGAGTACTGTGTCCAGCTCTGGAGCCCTCAGCACAAGAAGGACATGGAACTGTTGGAGCAGGTCCAGAGGAGGGCTACGAAAATGATCCAAGGGCTGGAGCACCTCTCCTATGAGGACAGGCTGAGAGAGTTGGGCTTGTTCAGCCTGGAGAAGAGAAGGCTGCTAAGAAGGAGACCTTATGGCAGCCTTCCAGTACCTGAAGGGGGCCTACAAGAAAGCTGGAGAGGGACTTTTTACAAGGGTGTGGAGTGATATGACCGGGGTAGTGGCTTTAAACTGAAAGAGGGTGGATTTAGACTAGATAGAAGGAAGAAATTTTACACTGAGAGTGCTGAGACACTGAAACAGGTTGCCCAGAGAAGCTGTGGATGCCCCATACCTGGAAGTGTCCAAGGCCAGGTTGGCTGGGGCTTTGAGCAACCTGGTCTAGTGGAAGGTGTCCCTGCCCATGGCAGGGGGGTTGGAACTAAATGATCTTTAAGATCCCTTCCAACCCAAAGCATTCTGTGATGTTTCTATGATTCTATGCTGAGCTGAAGTGGAGCGGGGTGGTGTCACCAGAGATACCAAGAGCTGTAGCTTCTCTTGGGAAGGTCAAGAAAAGTTAGGACCAGCTAGGAAACTGTATGTAGAAGCATCACCTTTTTTCAGAGACCACAACTCCCAACATCCCTTGAAGATCTGTGTCTCTTTGTCTACTGCTGCCTTTGTATCAAGCTTTTGGTTATTTCTGACATCTGTACATGGTCATCCCAGTGATAGCAGTCTTTAATTATTACAGCACCTTTCTCCATATGCGATACCCACAGTGGGTTTTCAATGGTGTACTATTCCGTAAGTCAAAAGGAAGTACATCTTTTCTTTGAAGTAGTTACTTCTTTGAAGGGAAAGCAAGGATTGAGATGTGTAAATTGTACCTGCAGGTTAGGCTTAACGAGCCATTTGATGGGGGATATTTGTGAACAGTTGGTGACGAATCAGAGCCATGGGTTGAAACTCCTGGGTGGGGTGGGGTGGGGGAAAAGGCAGGGTGCTCTGACTTCAGTGTCTCTGGCTCTGCTGCCAAGCTACAATTTAGCCTCAGTCAGTTGTCCTGCCCGTGCGTCATTTCCTCTGAGCAGCCTGGCTTTTCTCATCTGTCTTGATAAGAAAATCCTCAGGGCAATGGAGTGCCTGGTGCTGAGTTTGCACAGTGTCTCTCATGCGGGGGCTTGGTCTCAGCTGGGGTATCCTAGATCCAGTGTGCAGAGCCTGTGAGCACAGGCACAGCTCCTCAGCCCCCCATGCCCCAGCTGGACCAAGGCAGTAGTGGCACAGGGATGGCTCTCATTTGGACAGTGCCCTTTATAATATGCTTTAACATTTGGTCAGCCCTGAAGTGGTCAGGACTAGATGATCGTTGGAGGTCCCTTCCAACTGAAAATACTCTATTCTATTTTTATTCTGTAGGTGTTGTTGAACAACCCCTTAATCTGTTAGGAGCCAGAATAATAGAAGATGTTGATTTCCTTACACCCTTACCAGAGGGGCGATGCTTAAATTTTGTGAGAAAAGCTCACTTTTATCTTTGGCTTAAGCTCTAGAAAATGTGAAGACAAATGTGTACTGTATGTATGTAAAAGGCAGGGGTCTCAAGTGGCTCTTGTGGTTGAAAGAATATCACAAGCAAAACACTGTGCAGTCCAACACTGTGTCCAACTTCCAGTTTCTCATCTCTAACTGTGGGCAAATCATTACATGCCTCTGGCCTCAGTGTCCCCATCTGTTGTTGAGGATAGTCGAACTCTGCTTTAATGTGCTAGTTAGTGTGCAAATGCTTTGAGATGCATGCATAGAAAAGGCTGCCATGTAACTTCCACCCAAGTTACTGCATGTGCGATTTTCTCTTTAAATATGGAAGATGCCTAGTGTATCACAATTTTTTGTGGCCAAACCTTTTCAGTAGCTGGCAGAAGCAAGGCAGTGAATGCCATCTTTCACGTGAAAGAAAAGGAATAAAGGATGAACAGCAACATCTTATGACCGGGAACTCTAGCTGCACCCATTGAGATCTATTGACTGACAGGGGAGCAAGATCAAAGCACTTATGCTTTTATTAATGCTACTGACAGTTTAGCATGAGTAGAGAATGGCTTATAATTTGGTTTGGAACCGTTATTGATTATTGTCGTTTTCAGTATCGACTATCTTACCACTTGGAAAAAAAAAAAATACCGCGACTCCTCAGCAATGCAGAGCAGGGCCTCTTTGGCCTGCCTTTCTGCTGTTGCAGAGAAGATTAAGCTGCTGCTCATTAAGCTGCTGCTCGTGATCAAATGAAGTCCTGTCAGTCGTGTGGGTTGGGCTTTTAGTCTAATGATGCTGGCTGCGCTCTCCTCCTCCTGCATGGTATCTTAGTTCATTGGCTGCCGTTCAAGGAAGGATACACCCATGCCTTTCCTGAACTGCTTTCCAATACAAATTTCTGAAGGAGATGGGGGCTAAATCCTTACGTCTTAGATGGAGAGCCAAGATTAATGGTAGTTATTTGTCAGCTGATAACCTCTGAAAAGAAAACATATTTGTCACCCACCCCTACAATCAATGTTGTGTAAAGCCACACATATAATGACTTGGAACAAATGAGAATATCCATGATATGAGCTAACAGAACTCAGGTACAAAATACACAGAACTCCTTTGAAAAGTCTCTGTGATCCATCTGATGCCTCAAATAATCGCCATCAGTCTGTAAGAACAGACACTACGCTAACATAAAAGAGCTCCAAAGCTGCTAGATTTCTAAGGCCAGCAGTGCTGACCACTCATCGTATCCGTAAGATCGAGGTGATATAAAAACAGATGCTGGAGCAAAGGAAAGGTGTGCTTTAAAAATAACAGCAATGCCCGAGTCACTCTTCAGTTGTGGCGGCATGGGTCGTAAAGGAATTTTTTGGGTGGCTGTTTCAGAAGAGAAGAAATCCCATGTGGTTCAGGTCTGCAGAGGTCACTGCACCTCTACCAGCACCCTGGGAGAGCAAAGCTGCCTGTAGAGGGGCTTTGGATTGCGGCGAGATTTAGACGGCACTCCAGTGGCTGGGCAGTATCGTTCATTTGTCTCCTGCACTCAAAAGAAAACAATAAGATTTCTGGGGAAGAAAAAAATTCCTCAAATGCCTGGCATTTTTTCCGAGCCATTTTCCAGCAAGGGCATTTTGCTGAAGTGGTGGCGAGTATTGAATTTTTGCCTAATGGAAGTTTCTTTCAACCCAAGAAGATAAAGTGTTTCCAGTGAATAACAAGAGAGACAAAAGTATGTTTTTTTCCCCTTGGTCAACTTCTGCTAGATCTTAAGGTTTTTGTTTTTCCACTATTTCTGTTTTGATTATTATGGAACATCTCATTGCACAGTGGATTTTTTTTTTTTTTTTTTTTTTTTTTTGAAGAACAAAGACCCCCTTTGACCTGGATTTGGATGCATCTGTGACAGCCCACTTCACTGGCTGCCAGCTGAGCATAGTGCATTTAATTGATGAAATAATAATGATGAACTATGCCTGAACTTGCTTTGACGACCACTTGAAGCAGAAGGTATAGTAAATCAGGCCAGTGCAGCAGCAGCCTGGTGGTCACAGTCCATCCTCAGGCTTGGTGCATGCAAGACATCATCCGAGTGCTACGCTCTGCGTCCTGAGCACGTCCCCACAGGGCTGCTTCATTCCCGTCTAAGAACTCACCTCTCCTTCCTTTAATTAAAAGCAAAGTGAAAAGAATCTGTAACTCTTTTTTTTTTTTTGATTTCTTTTAAAGAGCAGCGTTTTTATGCACCCTCTTAACTGCCCACTGCATTAAGCTGATTAAAACAGAGAGCTTTCCCTTTCTAAACTGTCTTAATGTAGAGCCAGGCTAGGGTAGAACTGCTAAATAGATACAATGGCAAGGCAATATATCTGCCTTAGTAGCAGTTCTGTAGTGTGCCTACTGCTGCACGTTCCCTCTAGCAGCTCAAGCGTGCATATCATTAGCTTCCAAACTGGGACTTTCACCGATAAACTGAGGCTCCAGCCCTGCAATTTTTACATGGGGAAGATGTAAAAGTCTCAGGAAACTTTGTGTCGAGACAGCCTTTTTGTGTGCATTCTTAAAAGACCAGGGAACAAACCAATGGTTTGTTGTTGTAGTGCTTTAATGAGGGGAATAGATTTGGAGGGGGTTTTGTATGGCTTAATTAACATTACCCATTGGTTTAATGTTGTGAAAGAGGACTTTAAGAAGATAAATACTTTGCCTATAAAGTCCCCCTAGGTGTCCTTTGCCTTGAAAATTGGGGTTTTGTTTTCAGAACCAGCCTGGAAATAATAAGTACAGGATGTAGAAGGAGAAAAGGTTTTCTTAGGCCTTTGTTAGAATTTCAGGCTGTTTGTCTTTTATTTCTTTTCCCCCTGGTGCTCTGACATGCCAAAATGTATCAATTAACTGCAGCAAAGAGATCAAAGTAGTTCTTGCTTTGCAAAAAGGAATATTTATGCTCAAATATTGTCTTTTAGAGCATGGGATACTGAAAGTTTCTTTTTAAAAGTACTACAATTTCTTTTTTTTCCTTTTGAGAAGATGCTTAATCCCACGTAGTGATGGTAATTAAATTAGCAAATGAAGTTCAAGAAAGAAAATTAATTTTTTTTTTCAACATGAGGCACTTGGTAAAGGAATTGCATGGGTAAGACAACTATGTGCATGTATTGCTAATAAATATCAGTGTTAGGTGTGCAGTTTATTCCAAACAGAAGTGGAAGAACTTGAGCAGATGTACTGAAGTCCTTGATACTTCATCATGATGGTCAAGTGCTACAGATTTTTTTGTAGAATGCAAGGAATTTTGCAAGCAATGTGAGATGTGGTATTCCAGGAGATGAAGCCCATTTGATTTGCTTAAGACTGCATTGGGCTAGATAACCAAGATAGACTTTTCAGATTCTATTCCACAGAATATTATTTTCCCTTAGTCACCCCATATAAAAGTTATCTTTTGAATGTCAAGGAAATACAGTGACCAGCTTGAGAGAGAACTACCTTGCTGTGAGTTTCAACTGTGTAATGTTTTACTGTTAACTGATTTTACCTTCCACTCTAACTGGGGTGTGTGCCTATTGACCTGCAGCCTGGGTGCTTTAAATCCTCTGTTCACAAATGCTTATGGAAAATTCTGTCTAGTGAGTAGAGTACAGGGGTGGGAACCAGGATTCTTGTGTTCTTCCTTGCAGCCTTGGGGCTTTTCCACTGTGGGCATTATCCTATTCCCAGTGAAGACATTCCCATCATCTTCAGCAAGAAGTCACATATGGCCTTGGCTGCATCATTCAGTTTATCGGTGCTTTTAAAGAGGGATCTGAAGTGTTGAAACCACTAATCTACTGTTGTGAGAGATCAAAGATACGAGAAGAAAGGGATTCCCTAGAACAGTGTGTCATAGTTATTAGCGCTTTTCTGTATTTTTTTTTTGTCTATCAAAACTTAGGTGCATTGCACCACCCAGTAGGTGTTTTGGTTAAGGCGTGCAGCTAGTCACACTGGCAACTTTGAAGTTGTTGACTTGACTGTGTTACAAATATGGTAAAGCTGTTGGTGTGTTGGCTGTGCTGCTGTGGCAAATAAAAATCCAGCTGCGTTCTCGTGAATAGCTGTGTAACTTCTGGACTTCTCAAAGTTGTTTGTCAAAAGTGCAATGCAGATCCTTCAGGAGATCTTCAGTAGCATCAGCAGTTAGAAATACATACTAGTGTGATTTCTTTCATGAACTTGAGCAATTAGGAATTGGCTTTGTCTTCTTTGTGGTTTGCCATGTGACCTCTTCACTACTTAAGCATGGTGTTTTAAGTTCATAACATAAGGCATGATTCTCATTTCAATTTTGTTTAAATTAGGAATGGCACTGTTGACAACAGTAATTGTACCCATGTGAACCAAGTGCTAGGGGAGAGAAATCAGGTCAGCAATCTTAGAATTCCTTCCTGAGCTGTATAAATCCTCAAAAATGGGCATGACTGATACATTGTGGGTAGACATTACTCAAATTCTTTCAAAGTGAAAAAGTGTGGAGAGTCAAGGCTTCCTTTCCCCTTTTTCTTATATCTCAGTCTTACTAATCTGGAACTGAAATGTCACTAACTGCCAGGATTGACATTTCTTCACATGGCTTTAGTGGCACTTTCCAGTGTCCAGCAGCATTATGACAACCTGTCTATAACTGGAAACTGATCTGTCAGTGCTTAAGCTGAGAGCAATGGAAGCAAACAGTAGGAAGAGTGAATATTATTGACTTAAAATTGACTTCTTATTGGCCTTGTTACCCTAAACAGTGTGTTAGGATGAATGAGGCATTCCCCATACCCACGCAGCTTTCAGCTAACAGCATTTGTTTTGAAAAGTGAAATCTTACAATACGAAGAAATAGTCATGTTCCTCCATTATTTTTAGTTTGCTACAGATCCTGTAAAAATGCCGACAGCATCCTGTTAGGGACTGAGTCCCATTTGGCACTAAGTCTTTGCCCTTCACACAAACCCTCCAGCCGGTGCAACCTGCCTGCCAGGACACCCCTTATCAGAGCACCTTGCTTATTTATTATTCCTCACTCAGCAATGTGGTTCTCTGAGAGCACAGGATGAAGCCAAAGGATTTTGAGATCCTGCCTCAAGTCTGGCTGTTTTTCTGTCAAGCTAAGGAACTGTGAGAGAAATGTAGGTCACTTTGGCACTCCGCTTGTCCCTGGCTTTCAGGCTGTGGTGCAAGTTCAAGCAGCCTTCAGGCCACTGTCCTAGCTGGAAATTGAAAAGGGCACAGCGTAAAGACTATAAAAATGGCCAGACTCTGCCTTGCTGAGTCAATGTATGAGCTGGAACTGTGCAGAAGTGCGTTTGTCAAAGCACTGAAGAAGTTAATATTTGGAGGGTGAAAATATTACAGGATTGATAATGCTTCCCATGTTTTCAGCTCAGAGCAGTCTGTTTTTAAATCAGCTGAAAG
>BOSO01009711.1:88950-105349 GCA_018403395.1 Gorsachius goisagi
AGGAGGTAGGGGAGCAGAGGTAACAGGATGGCATGGTGACCAGCAAGGTATAAAAACCCGGCTCACTGGAGAGGCCACCTGATGCTAAAGGAGGTTCACATCTCATGTTCTGATGGTATTAAATTGTCTGCCTGGAACTGAGAACCTTAAAATGCCAGTTTTTGAGTTTTCTATTTAGCGTTCACGCTATATTGTTGAGTAATGGAGAATCTTGGAGAGCAACAAAGTGTCTTTAAACCCCCTTCCGTGGTACCTGAAGGGATTCTTCCCCTTTTCCCTTCATATCAAGCAAGGATGTGCCTCTCCAGTGAATAAACAGGCTTCTAAAAATGTGCCTCCTGTCTTAAAATGCCAGAGGGATGGCAGAAGTACAGTGAAGCAGATAGAAAAAGTTTAGTCAGATTGAGATAACACAGGAGAGAGAAGAGGGGGGAAAAAAAAGAAAAGAAAAGCTCCTACTAAAATTGTACCTTAAATGTGAAGAAATGGTGCTTATATAAAGTGACAAGGAGCTAGTTAATAGGATCCATATCCACAAGTTACAATAATGCAGTTTTTAAATTGAGTTTTTGTGGCAGACCGGCTGAATAAAATTGCTAAGCTGTGCTTCAGTTGTGTAGTAAGTGGTGCATGTGGTGTGAAAGACAAGCTGCAGTGTGATAACAGGCTATCTCTTCCATGCACAAAGAGTTCTGTATTCTGATCAACTCAACAGCATGCGCTGGTAAATATTGGTCCAAGCTACTTGGTCATTAGAATTTATTGTGTTGGTTAATCACACTGAGTTTAGTCACTCTCTGTCTGAATTTACTGGTTTACTTTCAGAGACACTCCTGTGCAATTATTACCCTGTGTCCTATTGGCATGAGATGCAGGATTACCAGGGAGCCCAACGATATATAACGGCATGTGCGAGAGATTGGGGCGGGTGAGAGTAGAATCAGCTTTTGCTTCTCTCTGGGTTTTCAGGGTCAATTCCAGAAGTGAGCGCCTCTAATCTGAGTTTTTGGCAGGACTAGAAATAGAACAAATTCCACCATGGTTCATTGATCATCTAAAATTCATTTGGAGAAGTTTTGGCTCGTGTTTGTCAGCAGGGGGTAGCTCCCCCGTGTCTGCCACCACCTCATTTTGTGGCAGAGTCGCCCTGCTATAAAGAGGGACAGCATAACCTCAAAATCAGCTACTTTAGTGACTTGGTACCGATGCTGCTGGGTGTCTTGCAGCGCACACCCAAAGCATTACAGTTTACAGTTTACAGACGTCAACAAGACCTTCTCATTTTTTTATTTGGTTTTGTATTTTTGTTCTAATTTAAGGTCTGTTGCTTGTTGAAGTGAAATAATGGAAAAGTGACATTTACTTCAGACATGGCTATGAGCCTAGCAAGTTATCCTTCCATCCTGGGCTGATGTGAGCGCAGAGATCCTGTTACTGCAATTCCAGGGGTCTTTTGGAGAGATACTCCTGCTTGTCCCACTATGTTTTGTGATTTTGGGGTGTGGACAGACAGGGGTTAGGATAAGAAGACACACATATTTTATGGCTTGTGATTTAAACCAAGCCTCAAACACAGACAGGTGCCCTGATGTAAAATGGGACTTTTTGAGGCTTACGTTGCTGGCAGCCCTCATGGTTTTATCACAGATCTCATAGTGGTGAATACCTTTTGGATTAAGGCTCAGCTTTTGTTAGCTGATGTTAAACTTACATACTAAAAAGAGAAAAGGTTTTAGCTTACCTGATGGTGGAGAGAAGCTCAAAAACTCAATTCATTTATAGGAGCGCACCTGAATTATTTTGTGCATATCTTACAGTTTCCAAGCTCATTTCTGGTCTTGTGTGTGTGGGAAGGGGCCTAGGTCTTGAAGTTTTGAAAGTTTGGAGCTGCCAGTGTTGCTTTTTATATACCACTGCAAGATTGTAGTCCCAGGTTTTTCAGCATACGGTAGCTTTTAACTCTCATTGAAATCAAGGTGAGCACGAGCGCCTAAATACTTTTTAAAGTTTGATCTCCAGCTTCATACTAGCTTGTACCTTCACAGCCCAGGTTATTATTTCTTTGAAAGCAGTGTAGGGGTCAGATTCTTTTGGAGGGAAGGAAAGTTTCTAAAATCCCTGAAAGAACTTAGAATTATCTGTGTTGTCTATTCTGCAGGCTTCCCTGAAGTGGAAGTAAGTTAGTGAGAAGACATAAGCTGAAGCTTTTTCTTTTCAAATTGCAGTCACAGCCACAGCAATTTACTGGATCCAGCTTGCTATTTTTCCCTGTGATGTCTGGAGAAATAAACTCCTTTAAGATGTAATTTCCAGAGTACTCTTTGTAGTATCTGCAATCATTCTGGCTCTGGAAATGCTGGGAAATATTGGAAAGTCAAGGTTAGGCATTCTTTGTGGTGCCAGTCAAATGGGAACCTAGTGTCAGAGTTTGTCATGTGCCTGCCAAGTTGGTAATTTTTATTCTGGCGACAGTACCTTGAAACAGTTAGTACTGGGGGTTGAAATTTTTCAATCCTCGCTTCTTAGTGATGCTGGCTTCTTAAAACCAAAAATATCCGTAAGAACTTAAGAGTGACTTACAAGGTCAGATCAAAGGTCCATTTAGCCCACTATCCCATCTCTGATAGTGGAGCGGGCAGGCAAACAGTGATAATTCCCTCAACCTCCCACAACTTGCGGCTCAGGGACTTCCCGAGCCAGAGGTGGTCTTTTTCTAACATCTCTGTAATAGTCCTTAGCAATGTCTTTATTTAAAATTCAAGTAATCATTTGCCTACTTGGACTTGAAATAATTTTGGAGGCATATTTATATTGAAGGCCAGGGGCCCATTGGACAGCCCAGAATATATTTCTAAGTGTGAATCACCACAGGCAGCATATCTAGCAGTGCTCAGAAACATGAACCTCTATCAGCTGCCTTCATTATAGTATTACACTTGAGGGGAGCAAGTGAGATGAAGAAATTAAACCCCATAGCCAATTAATGAGACAAAAGGAGTGGACTGTGGATTTACAGCCAGATTTTCCAAAGCGCTCTCTATCGGAAGCTCTCACTGGAAGATGATAGTTGGATTTACTAAGCAGCTCAGTGCCCAATATGTGAAGCCCTTTTGAAAATCTGCCTTAGACCCTTAGTGAGGGGTTTCTGAATGGTTGGCCTTTAGGTTTGCAGCCTGAGGATCCCTGGCAGACATTCAGGAGGCATTTCTACTGCTCTTGGGCTCTTCGAATGAGCCCCAGGCTGTTGCAGTGACGTGGGTGGAGTGGCGGCTGGCAGTGTGGGAGTGAAGCAAGTTGAGGGTGTTGAGGGCAGGTGAGGTTGAGGCCTGTGTGTGATTGACCCATGCAAGACACAGGGCGGCTCAATGGGTGAGCTGATTATTGCTACTGCTGCTTTCCCAGCCCTCATGCTTTTCCCAACTCCAACCCACGCCATTTCTGCCTGGAGACCTGTGCTTTTCTTCACAGTGGGGCTTTTCTTGTTCTTGGTGGCTAGAAGCTTGGAAGAGCTGGCTTATAAATTATAGTACGCTATCCTTAAAGGACTCTCTTGCCCAACTATTTTTCTGCCTCCTACGCTTCCGTGCACCATTCATAGATTTGCTGAGGCATTTATGTGCCAGCAGGACTATTTGGAAAGCTTGGGGGCATCTTGGAGCAGTTTGAGGTGACAGAACTGGTCCTGAGGTACAGTGAATGTAAACACTCAAACAACCCATAGGCCAGCACAAGGTCAGACTGCAAATGCATGCGTGGTAAATGTAGAGGAAACCTTTGCTAAATCATCACTTGACCTACAAATCCCTGGAGCAGTGCTTCTATCCAGCCACGCAGGTGTGGTGCACCTCCTCCTGCCTCTTCCCATGGCCATGATCAGATGAATGGCGGAGTGGGAGAGGGTTTTGCTTGGTCACCCGAGGGTATCAGTAGTGCTCCTGAGTGGGGTTGGTGCATTGTAATTTACTGCTGCCATAGATCAGCAGCAAATTACTATCCCTTGGAGCAAAGGGGAGGCAGAGATTTGATTCTCTTCTGATGCTGATGCTGAGGAAGCAGAGTTATCCATGGTGCTTGGGGCAAAGATACAATCTGGCTCTCCATTGTTAGTGATGTAGTTTTCACATGGGATCATTAACACACGCACAAATGTAAACAAGGCACCCACAATTTGTAGGGACTTACATTCAAAGTTCAGATAAATAGAAATTGATCTCTAAGAGCAAAGAAGGCTCTTTGGCTATGGGCACAATTTTATTTTCAAATAGCTACAAATATGAAATTATTCAACTCATTAATTGACTGTGCAGCTTTATGAGAATGAGCATATGGCTAAAAAAATCTCTTTCTCCCTTCTGCTGCTGCACTGCCCCCTGCCCAGTGATAATCAGTCTGTGTTTAGACCTGGAAATTCAATGCACCATAAAAACTATTAGAATTTCCTGGCGTTGTGAAGCATAAAAATCTTCGTAGCATCAAGCTCGTTATTCTGTTATGTCAATTTAATAAAGATTAGAAATACTTTTGGTCTGGTTCAAAAATTTAGAGAAATTTCTAAATGAAGACCAGAAAAGTTTTTTGTTTGGTACAAATGTTTGTGACAGGACCAACCGATTGAAGTGTTTGTGGTGGAAAATAGGGACAAAATTTCAGAGATATTTTTGTGAAGTGTGCCTGGTTTTCAACCAGATCTTTACACATTAACAGAAAGCAAAGTATGATAACTGTGCGCTCTGTAATGACATACACAACACATGGAATTCCAAACAAGTATATGCAAACACATGATTAGCAAAGCAGATTGTTACCCAAATTAATCCCAAGGCAGATTTTCAACTAAATCACTTACAGGAAACAAAAGCACATTTCCTGAAACTTTCTTTATCGACTATGTAATTGCACAGGTTGTAATGTTGTCTTAGCTGTTCCTTGCTTTGCAGGCAGATAGAGGGGACACCTTTTTTACGCGCTAGCATCTTGCTTTGGGAGGCCTTGCTTGCGAGCGGCTGCTGCGAGCAGAGGATTTCTCACTTCGAGCCAGTGGGGAGCAAGGAGAGAGGGATGTGCTGAGCCCCCTCGTGTGTGAGTTCCTGCAGCTGAGCCTGCATGCGGGGAGGAATAATGTGCTGCCAGTATTCATAGCGCAGAAGGGACCCCGTTCAATGCAATGTTGGAAAAACTCAGCTGCATTTCTCTGCCGGCAGAAATTCCCAGGGGACTATGGGGTGGTAGAGGCCATCCTCAGGCATCCCCCTACAAAGCTGCCTTGGTCCCAAAGCACAGATGAGCTTCTGTAGCTTTTCAGGGGGAGAGAAGGGCTGAAGTCTTTGTGCTTGTCTGCTGATGCTCTGTACCAGCTTTCAGCTGGTGCTGGCTAGCCTCCCCCTCTCCTGCAAATACATCCTCACTCACCTCCCCCAGGGAGTCACTTGAATACGGGTCTTTATGCAAGAAAATACTCCTTTGAGGTGTGTGGGGATTAAGGCAGAAACTTGGCCCTTCAGTCCCCTTGCAGCAAGAGAGGGGATGAGGGAAAGTCAAATGCTCAGCCTGGTTGCGCCTTTTCTTTCCGATTTCTGACCTTTAAGCAAGAACTAAACTGTTCGTGGCAGATATGATGAGGTTTCCTGTATTGCAGTAACTGGTGATATATGGAGAAGCCCCGTTTTTCGGGGGGAAGGAGTTTCAGCGTAAAGTCTGTGTCATCAGGGAGCTGAAGTGCTAACAAAAAGCAAAAAACTGTAGCATGTTCATTAGAAGGGAGCAAAACCATTGCTGCTTGTTTCCCCCTCTGGAAACAGGGTGAAAATGATCTGTCTTCTGCTGATGAACTCTTAAGTGGTCAAAAGGTCAGTAATGAATGTCACCAAAATGTTTCTGGTTGGACTCCTCCTACTTGTGTAATGGCTTTTATGTAAGTAAGCCAGTGAGGTCAGAAGAGTAGGAATTAACCCTGATTGCCCTGGACTGTCATTGCTATATCAGGTTCTTCTAAATCCAAATGTTCTGCACCACTAGCTAGTGGGTGCACAACTAGTCAGTGGGTGAATGGAAGCGTAGGTGCTGTCATGATCAGCTTACTAGGTCTCTGGAGACTCACACAGCACCCTTATGACTCTTCACTGACAGAGAGCACCCAGAAAAGCAGAGAAAAGGAACATGCCCGTAGGGTTTGAAATCCGCACTCTCTAAGAGTGACGTATGACTTAAAGCTGCATGGACATTTTGCCTAATGAAGGAACCCCATATCTTCTGAAGACTCATAAAAAGTGATAAATACCAATATTTCTGTCATTAAATGATATCGTAACTGGAGCTAAATCGCCACCTGCAATGAGTAAATTAAATATTGACTATTTCATTGACTGTTAGATTTAATTTGAAGCAATCATGCAGGAGCTATAATGGCGCAGAAGATGAGTGACTATTTAATCTTGGCTGTCATCCCTGTTAAGTGTTGAATAATGAGAAAAATATGCACTTGACAGAGTAAGGGAGTTGACTTCATCTTGGGTTTCTGTGTCAGGACTTGCACTTCATAAATTTGTAACAAAGCTGTTAGGAACAGCTGTTGTCGCAGCGCTTGCCTCCCTTTTATAACATGGCAGGACTTGGTAACCTCGGTGCTCTGTCTACAAGAGATCCAACTTGACTCTGTTTCCAGCAGAATTGTTTGTATGAGCTCGCAGAGGGAATCGGTGCTTTTTCAAGAGCTCGGTGCTCTGCCGCGGAGGACAGCTGTGCCCAGGGGCCAGATACACCTCTCATTAACCACATTGCCTTCTGCAAGCTTATCTTAGAAAGGAATATGGCCTGCTGTGTTTTGCCTGGGACAGCGTTATGCAACTCAGACATACACATAGTGCCTTCTCCTTTTTTTCCTTTTCACTCACTACTTCGCCAACTCTATTAAGATCCCCATCTCCTTAGCAGAAAACTTTGTTGTCTCTTGGGGATAGCTCTCTCATTTCAAAAGAAAAAAGCCTGGTTCCTATGGAGTGTTGAACGCTCTCATCTCCCATTGAAATCAGTGGCATTTTAGGTGCTCACCACTATTTAGCATCCAAACAAGCCATTGTACAGCACCACCGCTCGTGGCATTTTCCAGTTTTTGGTCTCCCAGAATTCTTGGGTTTTGAAGGGACAGCAAAATTCTTCTTTACAGAGAATGGGAAGTTGATCTTATCCTATGCTTAAAACCCAGAGAACAGGTAGAATTTAAATCTTTCTTTTCAACTGAACTTACTTCTAAAAATCTTCTCATCCTTTTCATTTGAATGGATATTTCTGGAGTGTGGAACAATAAAGGTTCTTGTTTGCACAGTGCTGACATTTTTCTCCCTTGCATTCACATTTCTGCATGAAAAAGAGGGTCTCTCAGCAGTGCATTCAAACTAGTAGTGCTCTGCAGGTGAATGCCACCGTTACTATGTATGATGAAGTCTGCTCTAAGATTATTAAATTTAAAAAGCAGCTGTCATGTACAGGCAAGCATAGAAAAAACTATTAAAATGGTTCCGTTTGCCTTTAATGCTTTCTGGGTTTTCAACTTTGCTATGTTATTGCTTACTTATCTAGTAGGGTCTTCAGCTGTAGGTTGTCAACTCCTGACCTCTCTTTCCATGCATCTGTAGCATCCCAGTCTTCAGCTACACAGAAAAGATTAGGATGAATTTAATACAGTAAATGAGGTCCCTTTGCTAAACAACCTATGATCTGACTTTGAATGTAATTACAGGCGGTCTGTGTTGCTGTATACCATCTAGAGGCTTTTAAGGCTAAGCCATTAGGTCTGTAGGTTTTTTGCAATGTGCTCACAATCTATGAGAAATGACAGTAAAAATAAAGGGCAGCTGGCTCTTGAGAGGACAGTGACACTGATATTCCTTGGAATCGGCATTGCGTTAAACTTGGCAGCTGCTGCTAGACCTAGTTCCTAGGTTTAGTTCTGGTTTGTTATTTGAAGAGGAATAGCAGCAGACCCAGACTTTCCAACTCCTATTCCTAGATCCAAAAAAAGTGAGCTGATGTGAAAAGTTCTCTGCTTTGCTGTTTTGAGGGGAGGATCGGTAGCAGGGTGACAGAGGTGGAAACAAATCCTGTGTTGAGTTTTGTGGTATGCCTGCGGCTGCTCCCACCTGCCATCCAAGGCTGTGCAAGAGGCACTGAGATTCCTTCAGCCTTGCTGCAGCATGGCAAGCCTGATTTCTGCAGTTTGTTGATGGTAGACAGCTAGCCAGCCACCTGCACAGACACTTCCACATGTGGCTGGACCTGCTGGAACGAGCACAGGGTGGCTGCTGCAATCAAGGCACCTGCCTTGACCTTGTGGTAGGGTGGTCTCTTGCACACGGTATGTCCCATGCAGGGAGTCCTGCGTGGCAGATGACGTGAAGCTGTTTCACACAAGGCCCTGTCCAGGAGGGTCTGGTAGCATTCAGGCACGTGGGACCAGAGGGTATATCCAGGCCTGAGCTTCCAAGTTTGCTGTCCCCAGCAGCAATGAGTCCGGTCTTCAGGGTGGCTTTGTGAAGTCCTTTCTAAGACTGTGACCCAGCTGCTCTAGGGACAGTCCTTCATGTAACCACCCATCCTGGGCGACGACTTCAGTAGAATTGTGCCTGGTTTAGACAATGTTAAGGAGCTCAAGTTCAGGCCCAGTATCTGCTGGGACAACCCTCTGCGTCATCTTTGGACTGAAATTTGTGCTTTAGGTGGTGGAGGATTTAAAGGCATGCTACTAGTTAAAACTGTGAACTACTTAACTATCTCCTTGTGTCAATTAAACTAATATGTTCACTGTAAAGTTTTGCATGTTCCACTGAGCACACAGAAGAGTCCAGGGTGTGAACCCCATCTTAGTCTCTGGGCAAAGGGGCTAAATGAAGTTTGTACTTCTGCGAGATACTTGCTTTGCCTGGCTTTGTTTGCCCAGGTAGGTTATGAAATAAGGAATGTGGATCTGAGATCTTCAAATAGCTATCATCCATGTGGTCTGCTTCCTGTGAAGGTGCTCCTGGCAAATGTTTAAGAAGCCTTGAGGGGAAAAAAGGAAAAAAGCCACTAGATAATGTGCTAATTAAACGAATTCTGTTTGCAAAGGTAGGTATTAGAGATGACCGCTAAAATTTAAATGGAACTTAGTGATGACTGCAGGAATAAAATAGAAAGACAGAAAGCTTGCAAGTGTAACAAATAATTATATTGCGTGTCCCCAGTATTCAGCAGTTCTAAGTGAATCTTCTGCACGTTGGACATTCTTCGTGTTTAACCGCAATGGAGCAGTTTAGATTTCTTTTTAAGATGATAATCAAGGTAATACAGAGGAAATAGTAACTTGAAAACTAAGTGGCTGCAAAACTAATATGCTAACCATAGCCGTGATAATCTAGAATGTGCCTTCCTTTCCTAGAGCAGGTAATATCTATTAAGCAATTTAATGCAATTTGAAAGCAGCCATTCTGTGACTTAATGATGCCTGGGAATTAAAAGATCTACCGTTACAGCAACACAGCTACTGGCTGACAAGAAAAAAAGTGTGGCCCTACCAACTGTTTGTTTCCAGCGTAAGTAAAAACCATGCAGGCCCTGCTTTGGAACAGCAAATTGAACAGCTGCAGATTCCTGCAAGTTGGTACTAGAGGTTTATTTTTATTGGTCCTTTCCTGAGCTTGGATAAAAAATTCCCCCACTTTAGTAAAAGCAGGGTTGGGCCTTCTGCTTGCTGCACTTTATGTGTATCCCGGTGGCTACAGGTTAGCTAAAAAGTTGTGCTCTTTGGAGAAAATTGAATCTGAAATTCATTTACTACCTGGTGACTCACGATAGGCAAGTAACGGACAGAACAAATGTACGTAGTACAGGAACTAGTATATCTTCCACTTTTTTCTTTCCCTTCTTTTCCTTACGTACTTCATAATTTAATCCCAATGTTTATTATCATACAACCCAGTGTTTATTATCATACAATCAACAATTGTGGCATAATCTCAGCATTGCAAGTAATTGTGATATCACAGGGTTCTGCTGTACTGATGAGGCTCTGAACAGTCAGTGGTCTTGTCTGGACAGACATACATAATTTTTTTAAAGTTCCATTCGATCACAGTCCCTCAGTTAAGGCAACTTAATATTTGTTTCATATGTCTTTAATACGGGACTCAAATCCACCAGTCAGTTGCAATTTACAGGCTGAAAGTAGACTGACATTGTAGATTGGATTGGGTGCTGGCTTCCCGCATGGGGTGAATTTCACTGTTTCCTTACTTAGCTGAAATCCCTTTGAACTCCTTGAGAATTTGTTTGAGTGTAAATTAAGAAGGAAATAACAGTACCAAGGACTGTGGGGAACGAGTTCAGTGAAAGATTTACTCAAGAACTGAGTAAAGATTTCAGAATGTTGTCCTTTGTCTTGTCCAGAAAAGAGCTTCTGTACGGGAAAAGTATTGACAAACAAAATTACTCGTCAGTGAGAACGGTCTTCTCTGGATTACATTGCTCTAAATTGTTCAGCAATTCCCCAAGGGAAGACCTACTCCATTTGAGAAACCTTCCCTCCAGAAAACATTCAGGGTTTTTAATTGCATTAAATGAAATACACTGTGGCTGGATTATATTTCAAGACAGCTGATTAATTAATAAATTAGATCGTCTAAAAGGAAATGAAAGGGAATATGAAAAAAAGCATTAAAAATGTGAACTTATCATACAATTAGAACACAATGAAATGCATTTACTGTCTTAATTTGCATAAAGTGAGAAGGGTAAGTTTTGTCATTAGCCTGAAATATATGGATTGCTGAGAGTGGTAACCCATAGTTCAATACTTGAGTGCAGCTAGTTTTAAATGACCACAGCTGAGAAACAGGAGGATGCCTGGCAGTGTGTGAGCGCCTCTACACAGAGTGTGCCAATGGCCAGGTCAGGCAAAACTCCAGGTCATACTCTTCAGTGAGCAAAGACTTCTTTCTCTTTCAGGTATGATTACAGGGTAAGGCTTTTACATCTCTGAACGTAGTCTTTGAGACTGAGATATTTCTAAAAATCAGGCTGCTTCTCAGTGTTCCCCATACCTTCTTGAACCACCGACCATAATGAGCCCTGAACATTTTGGGGCTTCAGCAGATACTGCTGTTTCCAGACTTCTAGTTGTTTTCAAGCTGAAAACACATTTCAGGAGTATGGTTTCCAGAGCAGCTGTGGATTGCTGGCGCAACCAGTGGACCATGAATTTGGGCCAGTTGTTTGGGAATTAGAGCTAGAACCCAGTCAGGACTTACTCAGCAGATATAGGAGTTTCTCAGTGGGACTGATGCCTGCTCAAAAGGTAGAAGATGAGACTAAACAATCGCTGCTGACCTTGAAATCTTTGAACCACAGACCCTTTTCTGACTTGCGAATTCTTAGAACTATGACTTTGCAGGAGAGGAGAGATTTTATGTTTCCAGCAGTAGGATGGACACCTGTGTGTTTGGGAGGACCTCTGGTATGGTACAAATGGCAACCAAGAAGAGACAGCGTAGGACCAAATAAACAGAACAATTTGTAAGAAGAGAAGCTAGAAACTATAGCTGTTGTTTTGAAAAAGCCGAGTACGCACAGTGAACAAACAGAAGACTTCGTATTGGTAGCCTTCCTTTAAACAGCTCTTTTAGAAATCCTGCCTTTATTGCTGTTAGAGAATGAAGAAAAACCAATTTGTCTTCAGGGTAAAGGTAGAACCAGCTCTCAGTCCTTTCCGAACATTTTAAAGCTAGCGTTTAATAAGACACTCCTTAAGAATGATGCTTTGTGTAAAATGCTGAAAATGCCATGGATTATCAAATTCCACAGAAAGCGTCCTATCAAGGGAAAACACTGATATATTCCCAGGAGACCTATTTAAAGAGATTAATATTCCAAGTCCTTTCAGACATTCCCGGCAGGAAGTAATAACTTTAGACCTAAGCAGGTTTTAAGATTTTAACTGTGGCAGTTGAAGCTGTTTTAAGGAAACGTTATCTGTAAACAGATAAAAGTGAGGACAGACTGGCTTTGGAGTCTCAGAGCTCTGCAATAAGACATTAAATAAACCAAGAGCCTAATTTAAAATGGTGAAACACATCCTGAGCTGGTGTAAATTGGGTAATTCCTTTTGAGTGAGTGGAATTATGCTGATTAACATCATCTGAAGACTTGTCTTCCTGTTTCCCAGAGTGAATAGATTTTTTTAAAGTCGGTAACAATTCTTTGCATTTTGATAATTGGCCAGATATGAATCTGAGACAACAAATGGGTGTTTATTCAAAATCGTGAGTA
This sequence comes from Gorsachius goisagi, assembly GCA_018403395.1. Lineage (NCBI taxonomy): Eukaryota > Metazoa > Chordata > Aves > Pelecaniformes > Ardeidae > Gorsachius > Gorsachius goisagi. The sequence continues at coordinate 101,245 of BOSO01009711.1, forward strand.
AACTTACTAGCGTCAAGAGAGAAAACGTAAACCAGGTTCACCAGAAAGGAAAAATAGATAATTACAATATTTGATTGCTGTTGTTGTTGTCAGTTATCTTTTAATGGTAGTCGGTAGTTGGAATCAGAGACTACAAAATGGTTATTTAGATTAATCTTTATTTTAGTATCCTCACACAGGGTGTTTTGTTTGATGTGGTTGAACATTGCAAACCTTTTTTGTGTTTGGTTTTAGGTTTTTTAAAAATCATTTCTTCATGTTAAATTTTTTACTGAAATGTTTTAATTTTATAAGCTGCTCCACAACCAGGAAATCTTCATTGGTAACAGAAATGTTGAAAACTTTTTGAACAGTTTCCAGGGTAGAAAGAATACCTGTTCTGTTGGATGCCTGGGTTGGAAATGATAGCAGTTTCACCAGAGTAGCCTCTAAAGATGCCCCACATAAGATTTGAAATCCGCAAGCTGTAGAAAGGCAGTTGGTAGTAGGACAGGTTGTAGTGAGGTTGCTGCTTTGGAGCAGTCTCGCACCAAGCCAGAGCTGGAAGTAGTTCCCTCCATGAAAATAGTTAGGATTGCATCAACTCACCTCAGCCTCCTAGATATAAAGTCCAAAAATTTTGCTTCAACTAGTGATGAAAATTGGGTTTGATCTCTCTGGACTTTGCATTGAAACAATGGGGTGAACACCTATGTACCTTGTATTCAAAAACACTGCTGAGGGAATGGTAGTCCTGGGTGAGGACAGATGAGGGCAATAAAGTGACTGCTAAAGCTGGAGTTGCTGGACCATGCCCTAGACTGAAAGAATTCCTGACCTCAAGATTTAGATGAAGCCAACAAAAGGTGGGAGAAAGAGGGCTGCATCATCCTCATTTTACACGTGGGAAAGTGAAGCAGAGAGGGGTGTACCTTAGGTTTCAAAAAAGTGGTAGCACTTAATCCAGATTTCCAGTTAGAGCTCTGCTCACCAGATGTTTAATTAAGGTAGTGTTTTGGCCTAAATTTGAATCATTATTCTCTGATTGCATGAGCTAGGCAGCCATAAAGTTGCTATTCTATCTCTGTAATAGTGAAAATGAAACAATAGTCAGAGATCTCTAAACTGACGATTTTTGAAGCATAGAAGGCCTTTCTGTATGTGTGAGCCAGGAGTGAGCAAGGAAACGTAACTGAATCTTGAGGCTCAGATCAAAATCTCAAACGTGGTTCCTATCATGAAATGCTGTTTTGCTCTGTTTTGGGAGAGGTAGTTACTGGAATGGTGAAATGTCAGGAGCATAAAACTCTAAAATCCTGTGCACTGAATAGTTCTCATGATAAATGATGCCTCAGGGTAGAAATGCAAATAGAGATACTTGAAGTACAGTTGCTTGTGGATTAGATATTCAGGACCTGCTTCTCAGCTCTGTTACGCTGGAGTAAGCTGATATGACAGACAATTAAAATCAATAGAATTGTGCAGGCATAGAACTGGTGTGTATAGGGTGGGGAATCAGTGCCTTGCATTCTTAGGAGGGCTGCCAGTTGCTAAGCTAAGCCTACCTGCATAAAACGCTGATGATTTGAAATCAGGTACCCACTAAAGTGCCCCTACAGCCTCTTTTGTTCCCACTGATTGTAATGGGGAATGAGAGTGCTCAGATACTATGGCAGAAGGCCTGATCTGTGCCTATCTGCAGGCCTGATTTACGCCTGGCTTATGCTTAAGGGCCTGATCCTGCTGTCCTGATGTGCATTCCCAGAGGCACTGGTGCAACAGCTATCGTGTGAAAGGGCTGCAGGATCAGCCCGCATCTTCTTCATTCTCTGGTTGCTAATTTTTAAAATATGCTGGAGGAAAAATAATGTGACTAATTAATTATGCTTTTTTTCCTTGCAGCTCTTTAAATGTAAGGTCAGATTTCTAATGATGAGAATTTCCATTGAGAATTACTCATGAAAAACCCAACCAAACATTCTTCCTCTACTACAAGAAATTCCTCTTAGAAGAAACATTAGAAACAATTAAAATATTTTAAAAGTTAATAAGGAGCACTCTGAAGTGGGAAAAGGAAAGCCATGCTCATCTATTGAAGTGTTCAGAACGAATTGTTCTTATAGTATCTTCTAGGGAGTCTTTTAATATTAATGTAATTAAGAGTGGAATTTTGCACGAGTCTGTTCTGGGAAGGTTGTTCACTGAGATCTGTGTCTTTCACTTCCCTTCATGCATTTTATCTTTCTTCCACCCAGAGGATGGATTTTCAAGCTGGGCAGCTCTAGAAGGAATGAAGCCAAGGGGAAGGGGAAGCGCAAGGGAAAAAAGCCCGATGGCAGGTTGCATTGCTGCTGCAGCAGACCCCCCAGTGGCGGGTGGGATTTGCTGCCTGGCCATTTCTTCACCAGAACAATACCAGTATGCACTATCAAGGGAATGCCGCCTTGTCCCCCTCATCTTTCTCGTGGCTACGTGTGCATACATATATGTGGAAGTGTGTACAGGGGTTTTCTCCCCCTTTCCACTCTCTCCTAAAGGATAATTGGAGGAAGAATCAGAGTAAGGAACAGCTGGCAGGTTATACAAATGGTTTTAGGGAGGGGTCACCCAGGGGGATGTATACATCCTTGCTCACAAAATGGCAGCCTGCAAAGAGATTTACCAAACACATTCTGGCAGATGGACTTCTGCTCCCAATTACCAAAGACAGATGTAACTTGAAACAACAAATCTACAAGCGCTTGTTGTTAAGGAACTCAGTCATAATCAAACAAAAAAGTCCTTTAAGTGCCTGCATCTTCCTTGCCCTCATGCAGATAGAACTCTGAATTTCATGTATGTTGCATGGAACTTCTTAAAAGACAATTGCATTTAATGGTGCAAAATGTCACCGCTCTTTAAAAATTCATTTGGAACATGGCTTTCCATCTGATTCAGAAGAGCTTATTCTGGGGTGCTCCAGACTGAAACTGTTGCTGAACTTTAAATGTGAAACATCTTAGAGGCAGGCAAGGACTGTCTGTAGTGTATTTTCACACCCCTGGGTCTAAGTGTGGTGTCAGGGGAGTGATTTATGGCTCAAATAGGTAAGGCTTTTGGCTCTAGGCAAGTTGAATGTGTGTTGCATGTGCAGTCACACCAAACTTCTTTGTGTATCCATCAGTTCTTATAATTGAACTCAGCAAGAGCAGTCCTACCTGTTTGCAGCTAATCACATCTTATGCTTACAGTTAAGCTGTGTAGCAGTCAGCACCTTATAATATGAAAACAGTATTTCTTTCACTTATTGCTAATGCTGGCACCTGTGTTTCAGTCTGCTGTATAGTTAGGATCCGTTTGTCATTGTTTTCTTTTTTTTTTAATCAAAGTCGACATTTTTCCACTCATTCAGTGGCTATCAGGAGATTTGCAATCACAGCTAAGAGAGCCAGTGGCTATGCCAGACTGCCTGGGAAGCTCAAAGATGAGTTGGTTTAAGGAAGTTCTCATTTACTGCCTCAAGGAAAGTGTTTATTCTGCAAGGGACAGTATCTCTCTTTAATCCTATTTTTGGAAAGCCTCAGATTTAGGCTGAAATTTGGAGAAAGGATATGTTTGATTTGAAGCAAATTACATATTCTACATACTAAATGGTGCAAAAAGAAATGGAAACTTAGTGTAATTCCCAAGTGTGTTAAAGTCATCATGGCAATCATCTAGAAGTTTCTGTGACTGGTATTTCAGGTGTGGATTGCAGGCTGGTCTGCTAGGGAAGGAGAATGAAGCAGTATAAACCAACTACAGCATCTTTTTCTGATGAGGACACTACATTTTTGTGTAGGAGTCTTCTGAACACCTTCAACTACCCATCCTGGGATAAAGTATTCACACAGAAGAGAGACTTCCTCTAAGCTCCTCTTAAGAGTTCTCCCTTTGTCTTTCACATCATTTTGCTTCTTTCTTGTTCTTGGCAATACCATATCTGTGTTGTATCTCCCTGACTCATAGAATCATCATAGAATCATAGAAGGTTTCGGGTTGGAAGGGACCCCTAGAGGTCATCTAGTCCAACCCCCCTGCAGTGAGCAGGGACACCGTTAACTAGATCAGGTTGCTCAGAGCCCCGTCCAACCCGGCCTTGAATGTT
>BOSO01009712.1:0-30452 GCA_018403395.1 Gorsachius goisagi
GCCGGGCAGCTTTCCAGCCCCTCTGCCCCATGCCTGGAGTGTTGAGTGGGGTTGTTGTGACCCCAGGGCAGGACCCGGCCCTTGGCCTTGTTAAACCTCTTACCTTGGCCTCGGCCCATGGATCCATCCTGGCCAGGTCCCTCTGCAGAGCCCTCCTCCCCCCCAGCAGATCCACACTCCCACCCAGTTTGGTGTCATCTGCAAACTGACTGAGGGTGCCCTCGATCCCCTCGTCCAGGTCGTTGATAAAGATGCCCAAAACTGAGCCCTGGGGAACACCACTTGTGACCAGCCACAACAGGATTTAACTCCATTCACCACAACTCCCTGGGCTCCGCCATCCAGCCAGTTTTTTACCCAGCAAAGAGTACGCCTATCCAAACCAGTTTCTCCAGGAGAATGCTTGGGAAAATGGTGTCAAAGGCTTTACTAAAGTCCAGGTAGACAACATCCACAGCCTTTCCCTCATCCAGTGAGCGGATCACCTGGTCATAGAAGGAGATCAGGCTGGTCAAGCAGGATCTGACTTTCATAAACCCATGCTGACTGCGCCTGATCACCTGGTTGTCCTGTACGTGACACGTGATAGCACTCGAGATGGTCTGCTCCATGACTTTCCCTGGCACCGAGGACAGACTGACAGGCCTGTAGTTCCCCTGATCCTCCCTCTGGCCCTTCTTGTAGATGGGGGTCGCATTTGCTACATAACCTCCAGTCAACTGGGATCTCCCTGGTTAGCCAGGACTGCTGATAGATGATGGAAAGTGGCTTGGTGAGCACTCCTGCCAGCTCCCTCAGTACCTTTGGGTGGATCCCATCCAACCCCATAGTCTTGTGTGTGTCTAAGCAGTGTAGCAGGTTGCTAACCATAACATGCTACCTGTGCCTCATGTCACCCCAGGACACTCACTACAAGCTTAGGGTTTTTTCTTATTTCTACATCAGCTTCCCTTTTCCCAAAGGCTGCAGTGGTCTTCCAGTCCCTCTGTTCCTTGCCAAAATATTGTGTCTTAAGTCTCCCCTGGGGTAAAATGCACCATCTGTAGAGGGGAGGTACTGCTGCTCTTTTCATGCCAGAGACAACGATGGTCCCAAGCTGCCATTTCTGCATCAACACCTCTAGTGTGTGATTTCCACACCCCTCACAAGGCTAACAGGCAGGGGAGGAGGGCAGGCTGCCGAAATCTCTTCCTGAGTGAGCTTCCAGACATGTAGGCAGCACATCACCAAACTGAAGGGAGTTTTATAGGCACATCTGATTTAAATCACATATATTCATCTTAAAGTGTAGAGGAAAAAGGAAACTTCACTCACAATACCTGTCCTACCAATGAAGTTGCCATATGTGGAGTTCAGGTTGCAGCTAAGAACTTCTGGGCTTTTTAACAGCTGTGAGTATGTGCCGTGATTGGTTTCATAAACTAATATGAATAGACTTTGGCAGCAGATCATCTTCCCTGAATTTTTACAATGAGCCGAGCTGTCAGCCACTTCTTTCTTTAATCCCAGAGGTGCAATCATTTTGGTTCTTGATTCAGCAGGCACTTTGCTTTGAGACCTTAGTGAGTACCATCTGAGCAGGGTGGGAACGTACTTCCCTGTCCTGAGCCACTTGGCTGTGAACATGGGCGAAGGACTCTGAGACACGAGAAGATGCTCAGGTAGACATGAGGCTCATCAGTGGTGATCTCCCTTACATGCCCGTACACCTCCTCGCACATTTCAGCAATTCACTGCAGGGCAGGGTTAGTTATTCAAGACACTTGAGAATCTGTTCAGACAAACTAAGGGGTTTTCACTGTCATATTTTCCTGTGTGAAATTCTCCGTGTCATGAGCCTTCCCATACCCACAAACATCTACTGTCTCCAGGACTGCATGACGAACTGTGTCTAAGCAACTTGAGGACCAGCACAGCAAGGAAGAAGGATGTGATGTGCCTAGAAAGTTTTCTTCTGCTGTAGTAGATGTAATTTGGTAGTGGAAAATTAGCTTCAAAAGTTCAGGTCAGCTGGAGGATCACTTACAGCTACTTTCTACATGGTTTGCTTCTAACTGTGATCCATCATACATACCAGACTAATGGATTACAGTGCAGCAACTTTAGCTTCCTCTTCCTTTATCTTGGAAAATCTGCATAATGTTATTAAGTGTATTTTTCCATAAATATTTATATGAGGAGGCCAACCTTGTAATTGCAATGGAAAATATTTGTTTCTTGTTATTTCGCCCAATCATGTGTAAATTCCTCCTGCCTACTTGTCTAAGACTGTCACGAAAGAAAAAAATACTTAAAAGGCAATGTTGAAAATGCCCTGGAAAACACCAGCAGCTTAAAACAAAACAGTAGGGTAGAGAAAGGCAAAGAAAGACACAGTAAATTCCAGACAGCCAGCCAAATTCCACAGATAATCATTAATCTGGAAAAACATCCTTGCAATTTCTAAGATTATTGGAAGCGGTTGCTATTGATTTAAACTTTCTAGTATTTAAAGACTTACTCCTGCATAAATAACATTGCCATTGCTCATCTGCCGCAGCGGCAGCAGGAGAGGGGAGCCACGTGCGAGGGTTCAGACGCAAACCACAGCCTCATCCCTCTGGTGACCAGTCGGGAACGTGAAGTCCGCTGGCTGCAAACCTTGGGCAAACATCACTCCCGGCTCTAATTTACAACAATTTTCTTTTCAAAAAGCCCTAATGAGGCGGTGTTTACAGAGCCCTGCCTGTGTGTGTTGGCGGTGCTGGGGAGCCCGGTGGCCGCTGGTGCCGCCTTGCCCGGTGGGCAGCCCTGCGGTGCCGAGGCGTGCAGCCAGCTCCGGGCTGCATCGGGCCAAAAAGACTTTCTTCAGGTCACATCAATTAACGATCCCCCGAATTTCTATTTCAGTTCCATTTCAGGCAGCCCAGTTATTTTGTAGCTTGGTCCTTAATGCCTGTGCCATCATTTCACGTGGCTCCTTACTCCATTTATTACAGTGCCGGTCTTCTCAGCACCTCAAATCTTTCCAATAGCTATTTTTGCTAAGAAAATAGGATGAAACCAGAAGGTTTTATTATCAGCCCAACTGCAATCTATTGAGGTAACACTGCCTTTACAGACAGACCTTTCTGCTTGGTCTGTCAGTCTCTTTCATTTCCTTGACAGAAAATAAATATCTGTGCTATAAAGAAAGGTTTAAAATGGGACAACTGTGATGCTGGTCTCTTTGGAGTGGACTGTAATTGTGCTCCTATAAATAAAATATCAAAAGCTATTAATTCTGGAGAATCAGAAGTGCACGTTCATCTTTAAACAGATAAGCAGCGATACTGCACTCATTCAAAATCAGATTTAGGACTCAAGAAGAGAAAAACTTTTTTTTCCCTCTAGTTTCTCCCTTTCCCCCAGGCACAGAAGCACTCCTTGCATATTTTCTCTTTGTCCAGCTTCTTTGCACCAGTAACAACACGTGCTCCAGCCACGAGCACAGAAAGCTGAGGAATAGCAGAGCTGAGTGTTGCTTTGAACTCTGGCACTGACCTGCTGTGTGAACCTGACCACGTTGCTTAAACTTGCTGTAACTCACTTTCTCTGTTTATTCAGCTTGGAAAAAGTGCATTTTTATGCAGCTGATAAGAGCTATTAGCATCATTCACCTGTACTTTCATGTGTATTTGTATATTTGAACCCAGGTTCAATACTACCAGATAACTTTGGTTTTGAAAATTCACATTAGGAAGATTAATTAATAGGTTGACTAGGAATGGTGCTCTACCATCCTAACAAGGAGAAAGGCAGGAAAAATCTTGGCATCTGTTCAAATAGCATCACCTGGTTGCAGTCAGTTCTCCAAATTATTTCTTGAAGAACCTACAACTTGTAAACCACCAACCAGTTTTACACACATCCTGTTTATAAAAGGGATTGTAAGAGTCTTCCTCTTGTTAACATGATTTCTGAGGTCTCATCTCCATGCAAATTTCCTGGCTAAAATGGTGATAAAGCATAATCATGGCTTTTCTTTGCCACAAAAAAGAACAGGTAAGATGCCAGATATATTAATAGTTGATTCATGTAAAAGGTACTTTCCAAAGCAAATGAGGCAAAACTGCAAGTTTATAACTTTCACTGAAATTAGGATATTTCTCTAATGGAGAAATTTGGCATGCAGATTTTTTAGTTTTGCTCAAAATATAACTTTCTGCATATAGCAATGGGGTTATGTGCATATGTTTTTATAGAAAGGTATAGGATTAGTTGGTGGTTTTATAGAGTTTCTGTAAAGTCATTGAAGTGCAGTGTTCTTAAATGTTTAATTATAGAATGCTGGTTCTATTTTTTATATGTGTAAATTTGTAATTGTAATGTATATCTTATGCCCCATATATAATAACATAATAATACAGATTATTAGGAAACACATCTGTACTCAATAGTACGGATGAAGGTGGGAACACACAGATAGACCATGTTTCCCAGCAAATCACATTATCAAGGCTGCTGTCGAAAGACAGGCACTTTGATCGACCTCAGGAGAGGGAAGGGATGGATGTAAGAAAGGAAGAGAAGAGAAAGGAAAGGTGCGTTTTCGGAAAGCTCCACAGTTCCTGAATTTAGGGTTAGTATCACAGGAGGACCACATCTGTGGACTTCTCACAAGTAGTTGGCTTTGCCAGTGCTGCTTTCCCAGAGGTACTGGCCATGGATCTCGGTCATTTCAGATGTAATACAGGTTGTTAAGCCTTTGCCCAGTGTCGGGAGGAGGTGTTGCAGCGGGAGCTGCCGGCTGCCGGAGCCTGGAGGACGGTGTGCCCTGGGCTGCTGCGGGGACAGGCTCCGGGGCTGGGTGCTGAGCAGGCTGGCCTCCTTTAAACCCCTGCTAATGAGGGTTTAAAAATGAGGTCAAGGATTGTGTTTTGTCCAGAAAAACATGCAGCTGATAATGATGTGTAACTTCTCCTTTCTCCACACTTATCATTAATTGAGGCTAATTCTGAAAAATAGGCTCATGATCTGGATGGTAAAAATTGTTATAATTGGATATTTAACTCCCTTTACAGGAGCTCAGAGGAGCTGAATGCTCTTGGACAAAAGCAGCAGAAACTCTTAAAAATGTCTGTTGACATTCTTGAAGGCTGATGTCATCATGCAGCTTTTCTTAATACAAGGGTGATGCGTGTGGGTGCCTACAGTATTAATTAACTCTTCTCTCCGTGTAGCTCTGGATAGTTAATGATTAACACCTCCATCACATGATAGTGGTCAGAACGGATTAGCTCAAGTCGCTACTGTTACATCGCTAAATAAATACAGATCATAATACCAAATAAACAGCAGCAATGGCCAGGCCAACCTTTAAGTGTAACTTGCAAATGAGCTCAATACAAATTGCAATCTTGGGTCATTAGGAAGAAAGTGTGAGTCTCCCTCTCTGTACAGGTAGCCACAGTTTCAGGGTTTTTTTGCTGCTTGATTGTATTGATACGTCTTCTAAAAACAATCCCTCCTGTCCAGACCTGTTTGAGTCCCTGGATCCCCCCAGCACGTATCCTGTGACAAGCCCAGGGCTGTTAGATTTATTTAAACTGTAAATGGAATTTTTAGAAGATGCCCAGAAAATGTTACCGTATCCCCCCGGTGGGCAGTGAATCAGCCTTGTGAACAGCCTGGACGCCCTTTTCATGAGAGAATAGCTGCAGGAGTGTGAAACCCTTTCTGCTTTAGCTGCCCCCACCCTCCCCCCCCCACCCGAGCGCTGCCTGTCCATCACGATGCCAAGCTTTCGCCAGGACCTCGGTGCACACTTTGGGGCAGATGTGCTGTGGGGAGTCACTGTTGGTTATTTCAGACCACTTCACTATTCCCGGACGCTTCAAGAGCAGTTAATGTGGCAGCTTCGGGTTTGTGTTGCTAAACACCAAGTTTCCATCATTTGCCTCATGTTATCGGGATGGGGAGTTGTGATATACTTTTTCCTTTTTTTTTTTTCCTTCCCTCTTCTCTTAGTATGTTATTGTGTACGGCCCTCTGCTCTCTGGGGGCTCACCATGTGGACATTGGTGGTTTGGAGCTCCCCAGATGCATTAGCCTTGCTGATTTTCCCTGAAGTCCATGGGCCACCCTGAGCAAAGCAGCATGTAGGCAGACACCAAGAAGTAGCTGCATTCCAAGATCAGGCCAAATATCTGACTCTATGGCAGTTTGCACTGCCCATATAATGACCCATTGCAATAAAAATTACAATTAACAACATTTTATTGCAACTGAGCTACTTACAATGTATCACCCCACATAAATTCTCTGTTGTCTGTGAACAAGGCAGTTCAGGCTATGGGCTGGTCGTTACCCAGAGCAGCAGTAATCTGTATTTCATAAAAATAGGAATGTGCAAAAGGAAATTGGTAGTAACTTTAAATCTCTGCAGCCTCCATATTCTCTGTCAAAATCCAAAGAGCCAGGCCAACTGGAACAAAAGTTACTAAAGAAAGCATTCTCACAGTATGGATATAAAAGCCTAATTAATTGACAAAACGGGCTAATTAGAATCAAACTGGGATTTGGTAGCAACATCCAGAGAACTAATAAAATTAATCACATGAGCACAATTAAGATGCTGTGAAGATTTGGGCCAATAGATTATAACTTCGGAGTCTCCTTTGAACATCAGGAAAAGGTGAGGAAGGTCTTGTGACGGGGCCATTGCTCAGATCCACTGTTGGGCATCAATTAATGCAGGAGGCACTATAGGGTAAGACCCACAGAGATTTCTGCAGAGTCACCTGCGACAGCGACTAACCCAAGGTCTGCTTGTGTGACTTAAGGGAGCCTATTTACTTTTAGCTTCTTGAACATTTCCTTGAAATTATCTCAAATGTGATGGATCCGTTTAAATGAGACTGTACATTAATGCCCATTATAATTAATAACGAAAGCAGCTGCAAGGACCACACGTGTTCATTTACTCAGCCTCCAGTGTGGCTCATGCTGAGACCCATCAGTGCTGCCACAGCTCCGTACACCAGCCGTGCTGCTTTGAACTGATCATACAAGACTGAAGCATGTGTAGGTATAAATTGCTGTAAATCTGGTGCAGAGAAAATTAATATTTCATTCTGGCTGCCTAGGTTTTCTGGAAGAGATGACCCAGTCCTGGCTTCCACTCAGTGCGTTTACTCTCCAAGCTGTTGGAGGCAAGAAAGGCTCTCCTTGACAATGTGTCTGCAGCCAGCTTGCCCTGTCTGCTCCTTCTTTCCCTTCCTTGATGTGCCCCTTAATGCTTATGGTGGGCAGAGGGATGGAACAGGCTCTGACTCTCCTGCCTGTCAGAAAGGGTCCTCATTTCTTCTTTGTAAGCTTCACCATGGATTTCTCTGCACAGCTGAGCCCCTGGAAGCCCCCAGAGCAGGACGGAGCATTCAGCTGGGTGACACAGGGGAAAGCCCAAGGGGACCCCAGTCCAACCATCAGGGTGAGGGTAGCAGCAGCTGGAATAGAACAGCTCCTACAGCTAACATTCAAAGAACACAGAACACAGATCCAGACTTTCAACCAGCAAATTGCTTTCACTTTAAAGAAGCAAAGCTTTTGTTAAAGGTCCATTTCCATACTTTTAATGAGAGCCATATTTTTACGAGAGCTATGAAAATAAATTGTAAAGCTTCAGCCTTTAGACTGCTGCTAGCCTTGCCCGCGTTTGCAGGCACTATCATCTTACATTTTTAAAACTTTGTGTCTTTCTTTGCTCTGGATGAAGTGGCTATGCTCTGACATACAATCCAAACTATGCCGCAGAAAGGTTCCTTCTCCGTAAGAGTGAACAGCATCACATACACACCTATACTTGAGGCTGCCTGGTTCATGCTAAAGACAATATCTCAACTCGAGCCATTTTTCTTGATGTTGTTTTGAATAATAACTATTTCAAGGTGAAATCTGAGCCTTAAAAAATTTGAGAAAGGGAGACGGGACGAAGTATTTTTGAATTTCACCACAATTGAAATGCCAGTGTTCACAATGCCAACCCACACAACCGTTGGCAATTTTAGAAACATTTCAGAGCACAGCTACGAGAAAGGTGCCAGCATAAGAGATGCTGCCTTCCAAAACCTGAAAAACCTCTGGTTTCTTGCACTGTGCAACCAAACACTTGACTGTGGGCTAGAAGTCCCCTGGGTAGAAGTAGGTTTCCAACAGCAGAGGGCTCTTTTGGCTCAGCAAATGATGGCATTATCAGCTCTAAGTAGCTGAAACTGATAAATAACCAGCAGAACAGAAATGAGCTGCACATTTTTAATAGCAAGCCTAACTTTATTGGAACAACTTAACTGGTGACAGATGTGATAGAGAAGTGAGAATGCCTTTTAAAGGTATGAATTTGGGTGTAGAAATAACCTAATAAACCCTCTTTCTAGCCTGTGTTGTGTAGTAGATCAAAATGCAGAACCACAAAAATCCGTCCCAAATTTATAGGTTCTCGTTCCTCTCTGGAAAATGTCATGAGCTGAGAATGGAGGGTTAACATGATTCCGATTTTTAGGTTTTACATGTTGGTATTCTAGAAATGTGTTTTGATGGAAATGTTGTCCACAGAATTTTCACATTTGTTTAGGTTTTAGTTATACAAGTTCACCAGCCTGATACTTTTACAAAGTCTGAGGCTTCAATTTAAGAGACTCCACAGCACTTCTAGATCAAAACTTGGTATTAATGTTTGATGCTTAATGTAATGTCAAGAAGTTTCTTACGATAAATAGCATGTAATTGCTGCATAATCTTTTTCTATGAATTGGGATAGTTTTTTCTCAGTTCTGAACTTGTTACTGATATTTGTTGTAGAAAACATTGCTGTATCTCTCTATACTGTGTGGAAATCATGACTAATCTCTGCTTAATCTGAGTTTGCCAATTAGAGGTTACCTTAGCTCAGCGTCATGTATAAATACACCAAAACGATCCAATCTTGTATGCAACCTAAACATGGGGTCTCTTCACGACACATAGGGAATATTTGACTGAAAACTAAATACAGGCAGCTCTTTGAAATTCATAAATAAATATCAAAGCTTTCCACGTGCCCTTGTGTAAATTGTTGTTTTGTTTGCACTATGTAACCAGATGTTGTTATATAAAATATCTCCCATGCTGAGAGCTGTTACTAGAGGCTGCAAAGAGCACATGCCATTAGCAAAAGAAACAGTGTTCTTTCCTTTTTTTCCTTCAATGTTCACCAGTTTATAATGTTTTATCTCTTACTCAGAATTAATTCAGTCTTGATTTACCTGCTCCTGAAAGAAGAACCAGGCTAGATTTATGCAATGCCCAGTGCCAGCATTTCCATTAGCCTTGAAGTCTGCTCATTCTCTTCTTCCTTTGAGAAAATGTCGCCTTTTAGGTCCCAGCCATTGGGCTGAAGCTCATGCAGGAAACCTGTTCCCTTACAAGAGCAAGAGCAAGAGCAATTGAATTGCTGTCCTTCCTTCCTGGGCTACCCTGCCCTGGCAGTGGGAAGCAACTGCACATCTCAAAAAATAAGCAAGTTATTGGCCTTAAGTTGGGATGTAAGCTTTGCCTTTGTTGCTGATTCAATATATGTTCTTGGGCTCACTTTCTTTACTTTCACACAACGAAATACTATCAGAAAAATTAAACATTTTCCATTCTGGGCTATTTCATTGCAGATGACTTGATACCTCACTTTGCACCTTCCTGATCTATTGCAGAGCTGCCACCTGTGTGCCAAATGCATGGACGGAGCTGCTGAGCCAGATGGCAGCTGAAGATCTACCCTGGTCATTGCCAGGATGAAGGAGTGCTTTTAGGGAATAGAGGCTTTGCAGTTGACTTGAATGATTCTTCCCCTTCTGTCTCCAAGGGCCTCATTCATAAGCAATAAAGGGCTGGGAAAAAAAAATGGGCATTGGTGAATCTCTCTCTCTCAAAACAACTGTGGGCATTTCAACGCCAGCAACTTTTCAGAGCTAACTGGTCCTTTGGAAGCACACAGTTTTTCACACACAAAGTGATCTGAGGCAGGACCTGCACGTATGATCTCCTTCAAATTATTAATGTTGCAGAGCTTGAACGCCACAGAAGAGGACCTTACAGATTAAAGGGAAAGACGGGGGGAGCTCACAGACTTTGTTGAGGGTTCAGAGGGGTGAGAACCCACCTAAGAAGGACCGATTCTCCCTCTCAGAGCAAAAGGCAGATCAAGCCACGTTTATGAGTCTTCTGACAAAGGAAGGATTTTCTTCAAATAATGAGTACAGTATCTCACAACAATCTTCTGCCTTGATCTGATCAGCTATGCTTATCACTGCCTGCTGCAAAACCTTTGTGCTGTCATTCGCATATGGCAATGTTTTAAGCAATTAGAAGAAAGTGAGACGGGCTGTTCTGCCGCTTAATTTTGGAGTTCATTGAAATGGCCTTTGTCGTACAATGTAACGGACCACCAACTGCTAGGAAATTCAATCAGAATGCAGCATTACAGTGAAAAATTAGCCTCCTAAGGAGCACGTTCAGTTCTGTTCAACTGAACAATGTGTTAAGAATATCTCTGAGCATATGGCTCCCCTATGATCCCCATTTAAAAACAATCTGAACTGACTGATGAGGGAAATTAAAGGGTACATCTAAGCATTTCCTACAGCTGTTGAAGCAGAAAATTATTTATTTAATTTTCCCCTATAGGAATATAGGACTCAAATTTCTATAAGGCCCCCAGCTATACCAGCATGTTTTTCAACATGATCAGCAATTGGGGCATAAGGCCTGGGTAATGCCTATTCCATAAATGCTGCTTTTAACCACCTACTGGCTTCACTCACGTCTATCACCATCAGATAGCAGAGTCTGTCTCTGGAAATGAAATCATAATGTACTTCAAATTAGCAATGTGTTACTATTTTTATTACTACTGTAGATATCCCTAAGCCTGTAACAAGAATTTCTGATCTTAGGTTTGGATGCAGAAGTGGATCAAATCAAAGTCCCCAGTTCAATAAGGGAAAGTGCTCATCATTTTGGATTTGAACAGGTTTCATGCACTATACTAGGGAATCCTCACATCTTTATCTGCAGGATGATGAGGTATCTTTGCATGGAATTATAATTGAGGGAAAAGTTTTTGTTCAGATCCAGACACTGGGATCAAAATTAAGTCTTGAAATAATGATGATAAAGTCTCCAAAATGTTTTCTTGTTCTTTCTTAAGGCTGAACTAATATTTAAGAAAATAACAAAGGATTTCTTGCAAAATCAGCTGGTAATCTTTTACTAAAAGCTCCAGGATGAGCTGTTCATTTGATTCGTGACCCGTGGTCCAGGCGGAATTGTGTAGTACATTCCCTTTCATCTTAGATTCATCTGGGAAGAAAAGGCATCACATGAGCCCAGGTCTAAGGATCTGCCATGTCTGGAAGGTGAGATAACTGCCTTTTCTGAGCTGAGCTCAATTTCAGTATTTCAATATGCAATCTGCTCGGGCTGGAGACACAGTCCTGCCTGTCTTGTGCTTCTTAAAACCTGTATTCATCATTAGTGCAATAGCAATGCAAGAGTTTCTATGTCTGAAGCTCCCAATAATGCTGAAGAGTTGACTTGTCCTTTTGTGGCCTTTTCTTATCCGTGAGTCAGTACTGAGTCAGTTTTTGCTTCTCTGATCATGAACAGCAAAGTCTATTCATCTTTATAAATGTGGGGAACCCAAGTTAGCCTTTTAGGGAAATTTACTGAACTGCTCTAGAACAAAAGAATGCCGCTACTTTGCGTTTCTGATGGTTTAAAAGGCCTTTTGCCTTCTATGCATCACCACTTACGGTGTTTTAATAAGAAACAAAACTATTGGCGGGGCAATGGAGCAGAAAACCCGTAAAACCTATTGTTAAGCAACAGCCATAACAGTATCTGTTATACCTTAAAAGGTATAAAGGTATAAAAGGTATAAATAAGCTAAAGAGAAATAATTCAATGGATCTCAGGCCATGTGGCTGAGGTAGCTGGATATTATCAAATGTGAGGTATCTGGAGAGAAACATGAATCAGAATGTAACAGTCACCGGTGAAACCTGTAAGCTCTTAAACCAGAATCTTCAAACGTAGTTTGATTCCCTAATTTTAATGGGAATTGGGAGTAAGCTGTTCCATAGCAAAATGTATGTTCTACAAAGAAAAGGAAAAGAAGCAGAACTTTTTAAAAGTAATACATAATTCAAAGCCTAGAAGAGATGCCTTGCAATGAGAAATGTTACATATGTCCTGCTTAACAAAGAGAAGATTGAGTCTCTCATTTGCATTGAAAACATCTTTGCAAGTTACAGAGGTAATCAAGTTATCTCTATGTTTAGAAAGGGGATAAGTGATCTTACTGGTCTCTTTAGCTGGCAAACCTATGAAAATACATACAAAGCTTTTTTTTTTCTGAATCTGGTGACTGTTAATGACTGTGGGAAATGCACAGCTACATACAAAATCTTCAGAGAGCTGAAGTAGCACAAGCATTTCATAACACTTCCACTAATGTCTTTCACCGTCTTCCTTTTCTATTGCCACCCAAACTGCAATTTCTCCTTTCAATGCCTCTCTCCCATCCTTCTTTACCTTTCTCACCTCACTATGTTTCTCTGTCCAAAGGGGACCAAAAGGCAGTGCTTCTGTATAATTCAGAGCCTGGAGGATGCCTAGATCTGTCTTAGCTGACAGATGACCTTGAAGAACTTCTTATTCTAGCTCCTTCAGAGCAAACCTCAAAGAGTGTCTTTGCCTCCTTTGCAAGGTGCACTGGTCAGTGCTGCTCCTTTGTGCTCTTCTGGCTTTGGTGGTCTGAGTAACAGGATGATTTTACTAAGGATGCTGGAGAGGTTTATGGCACTGGACTTCTGTGTAAAAGAGCACAGTGTAGCCCACAAAATGTTTTTATAAAAGTCAATAGAAGTCAGTGGTTTTAAACTGGAAAATATGTTGCATTGCTTCTCATTCCTAACTGGTCCTAACATTGTCCCTGCTGCTATATTGATCAGGGTTGGTATCCTGATCTTCTGATTAATATCAGGAAAAAGATAAGCCTTAATACATATTATAGCATGCAGTGTGAACAGCATTGTTCCTATCAAGGTGCCATTTTTGCTGGCTTGTGCTAGTGATAAAACTGCTTACACGTAATTGATTGTAAGTAGAGCTGACTTGAACCATTCATGCTGTCTGAGTGATTAAAATTACCCAGATGGATCCTCAAAATACAAAGGTCATATAATTAGTCTCCCTTTAAGTGAGAAATTCTTTCTTCAGGGTCTATCTGTAAAATAGAGTGTAATATGTAATGTACGTATCTCTGCATAGTTCTGTTTGGAGTGGCTTTATGCTGTAAAACTTCTTAGGTTAGGAGCATGGTCTCAACTTAAAAGACAGACACTTTGTACTTACTGCTCCACAGAGCTGTTGTATTGTCCTGTCATGCTTATAAATGTCATATGAGCAGCAAAGACCTTTATTATGAAGTTGTTAAGTAACAAGCTGAACTTTTTATGCCATGTTTTTAATCTCAATTTGTCTGCCTCTCTAAACATCCCCTAGATTGCCATGAAGAACTTTGTGGGGGTTGTGATTTGTATTAACTACAGATGCGTTTGCAACAAGAAAATATGCCTTTAAAAAGATGCCAGATTTCTTTTCCTAATTGTAAGTAATAAAAATATATACTTGTTAAATTATTAAAACAATCTAGAAAAACTTAGAAAAGTCATTGGCCCTTCTACTCAAAATGTTCTGTTTTTACAAAAGCTTTAATTTAGATTGCCACCAGATGTTGAATCTAAATGTAGATCTAAACCATGAGTTTTCTCCTGCGTTTTCTGCCACATAGTGCCTCTGACATATCTAGAGATAGTTGAAATTTTTCTCGTACATAGGATAAGCACAAGCCCTCAAAATAGAACTTAAGTGCAACTTTTCTAGTAAAGCAGCAATAGATTTCCACTCAGACCAGAAGACAAATTTTAGTCGATGCTTTCTGAGTTGCGGAAGGGTTGAGAAATATTTAATCTACAAAATTTCAGGCAGAGTTTTATGATGATATGTGTGGCAATGTAAATACAGGCAAAGTGATTACAAATAAAAGCTTCACCTTCTGAGGCATCACAGAAGACATGGAGCAAGGGACTCTTAATTTAGTTATGTACAACCTCAGCATCATCGACCACATTTTTCTTGTTACCATATTACTTTTCACTATTTCCTTCTCCACCTTGCTACCTGACAAGTGACTCTTGCACACAAAATCACTGTCTTTAAGTTTATTCCTAAATATTTTTTGATTTCTTTAAAAATTTTAACTCTACAGGTTTTTAATTCTAATTTTAATTCAGTTCTAGGTACAGTTTCCTGTGTTTTGGGATGGACATCTTTATTTAGATATAGAGGAATGTCAACGGCAGATGTAGAACGGTGGTTATGCTCTAGCTTCAGACTCCTTCAGACAATTTTCCCTGTAGATTCCAGGCCTTGCACTGTGGCCAGACTGGATTTTTTTTCTCCAGGAAGACTCTATTAGGAACTGAATTCCTTTAAATTATTATCTCTTTTTACATATCTCCAGTTTTATAACATGACTGATTCAATCTCACTTAAATGTAATAGTAATCTCATGCTAAAAGCTGACAAGATTCTCTTCCTGAAAACTGTTTCACAGTGTTTAAGGACCATACAATTTTTAGCAGGGCTGCTCCATTAATAATTTATTTCTACAGTTTCTCTCTCTTCTTCCAGAGTTATAGTCATTGACTTCTATACTTCCATCTTTTATTTCTCTCTTTCCCTTTGAGTTGTCTGGGTGAAGGAGGAAAACTGGTGAGGCTATTATTAAACTCCGCCTAGAGTTGTCTATCCTGGATAGGCTCAGATATCAAGGTCACCTTTCTAAATTTTGTCCAGTTTGAATTATATAAAGAACAGGGTTTAAGACATCTCAGCTTTTAGTCATCAATTTAAAAAAGTGCATATCTCTATACATTTTAAAAAGCATATAATGCTTCTGATGTTTAAAAAGTATCCTAATGAGGTATATATGCATTAAAAATGCAAATCAAAGAGAAAAAAAGTCAGATTAATCCTTTAGAACTCAGCTCCAGTACTTTATCATAGATAAACCTATATATCATCTAATGGAGAGAAATAAGGCACACCTAGAAAGTTGAAGAGTTTGGGGAAAGCTGTAGCTGAAGATCCTGAAGAGTAAAAAGGAAGGTTCTAATTTTTGAAAAAAAAAATCTAAAATCTCTCTCTTAAGCTTTGAAAATATATGTAAGAGTGTATAAACTTCAATCAGCATTTAAGTTTAGAATTCCTTCCTAAAAAATACATAAAATTAATTTTAAAATAGAAATACGAAGTCTGAGACAGTCAATGAATAGTAAAATACTAAGGGGTTGAGCTTTTTTCAAGCTATAGGTTTTATTGTAGCTTAATTTCTTGTCACATTGACTTGTGAGACAGTCTACATGCAGCTAAAGTAAGCGGTGTGAGCCTGCTGAAGAGGATGGCATGAGACAATCCATGATGGACAGTTATGGAAGAAGGTGTCCTCAGAAAGAGTTCCCTGCCACAGCTGGCCAATCCACAGGGAAACGGGGACATTTGCAGTAAATCTTTGATCCTCGCTAGTCATTCTCACAAGCTGTCTCTTCTTCAAGAATGCAAGGAAAGGAATAGGATGTTCCTCAGCCCTCATTGACAAGCAAGAAGCTCATCTAGGTGCCACGAGAGATCAGCTATCTTCTTCCAGATGCAAAACTGAAGAGTTGCCCAGACTCAGCTGTCACCACAGCTACTTCCCTGTTACCGCAGGTGGACTCTAAGCAAAGCTCCTGTACCAGAGCTGCTCCTTCAAGGCTGAGGGGTGATCTGTCTTCTCTGTCATTTGGATGGAAGGATTTGGGTTTTTCCCCTTGTACAGCATGGGAACAGATTTACATGTACAATTTTGCACATATATCTCTCTGCTCAGCCCTGGGAAGCAAGCTAAATATTGTTTTCAGCCAGTCATCTGCACTAAATAAACCCTCTGCTGCCTTTGAAATATGCTCATAAATTTAAATCAATACTGAGCCTGGAGTCTCCAATCCTTGATAAGAGCACATTTTTCATGTTGCAAGCATATTGTTGAGACTCTAGAGGCTGAATCCTTGTCTGCCGGCCAACATCTGGGGCATCATTTTTTAAGGCAAACATTCTAGGTCATTATAAACTGCGCTAATCTCCCTTGTTGAAATTTACATTTCTAAACAAAAGAGGGATCATGATGCATTTGTCCTGTCACATGCTATGGCATTTAACCAGGAGGTTAATTCATTGATTGACTTACCGCCTCTCTTCAGCCTGCTTTGCTACTAATCTTCCATACAAATGGGGTTAAGGAATGTAATTTAGATTTACCAGCATAAACAAAGTGTACAACCACCCCGCTAGGATGTAAAGCTTAGGGAAGTCAGGGGATAAGAAGAAAACAGCATAGCTGAAGAAGCAATAAAATTAATGGTAAAATCCACATGCCAAAAATGGTGAAAATTAGAAGGAACAAATTGGGGAAAGTTTCTGCTTCCAGCAGGTAGGACTGGGCACAAAGGCAGAGGGGATGAGAGAAGAGAGCAAAGTCCCTCCCACCTTGTGATCTGTGTTCATGAGCCACCCTGGCTGCAGATCACAGGCTCCCCCTTCTTGCAGCATCTGGAATCAGTGCTCAATGGGTAGGGCTGATGGTTCCTCTGTTCCCCTAGAAGTCCATCGTGGTTTGAAGACCCCCAAAGCACACTGCTGTGAGCCCCAAGGTGACTGTCGCTGCTGGGCCGTGTTGTGGCAGCTGCACTGCCATGGCTCTAATGGGCAGAAATCTGGTCCTGTTGATTTAAAGCACCCAAAATACACAAACTAAAAGAAAGAAAGAAATTAAACGATTTCATTACATTGAACAGCAAAAGCCCTCAGCTGAGAGGGCTTGCTTCCTGGAAAATAAAGCAAAAAATAGAAACACTGGCTTTGTTTCTAGCTGAGTTTCTCTGCCCACCTCTCATCCTGCACCGTCACAGAGCAATCCTACCTCTGCAAACTCCGGGGGAGCCGTGAAAACCCAGCACCTCTCCACATCAATCCCTCAGTGCTGCTGTTACATTTTCAGAGCAATTTCTACCCTGAAGGTAGATCCTGTCAGTATGTCTATCAGCCCAGCCACATGGGAATAACTTCTGATTATTAAAAGTATCATGAGCTCACCAGCTAGGAGATCCAGCGGGCCCCGGGGACTCTCTAGCATCCACCAGCGTGAAAGAAAATAGCAACTTCTGCAAAAGTGGCAGAGGGTTGCAATGTGCAGGAAATAATCCTTCACATCCCCCATCAACCTTGTGCTGGCTGTGGCTGTTGCTATCAGCCATGCCATGTGCCATGCCATGCCTCCATGAACCTTGCCTCACCCATGCCGTGGGACCGGGGCGCTGAACTGAGACCTGCCCATTTCACCACATGCACTCTTCTCAGGCTTACGGGGTGTTCACTTTTGACCCCCTCAGTGTAATCAAGCTGCAGAGATAAAGCCGAGCTGGTTGTCCCACCACTCACCCGACCATGGGAGGTCTGTGGAGATGGCAGCGATGACGGGGAGGCCGTGTGTGCTGACATCATTTGTGTCGACCGATGCTTTGATGTGGTTTGGGGGAAAGGCTGAAACGTGTGGTGTGGAGGTGTGAATGTGTGAGGCAATTAGCAGCCTCCATCTCAATGAATGAATAAGGGTTAGGCAAAATATTTTCCCCTCTCTGCCTCTGTTTTCTGCTCTCTCGCATCCTGGTTACAAGGTTTTAACTATAGAAGTCAGGAGATTTTTTTCAATGGGTAAACAAGGGGAAAATGAGTAAATCTCAGGTATAGAAACAAAGGCAGAATTCGTTGGGTGAGGAGTTGCAGCTGCCTTTTCAGAAAGCGCTGTGTTTGAACAGCAACCTCCAGCTGTCTCTGGCAATGGAAATCATCTTCTCAGTACATGGTGGCAAAGACCACCATTGAAAAAGCCTTAGCAAGATGTCAACTTCAATCTACGATCTTAAAAAAAAAAAAGCAATGATTGTGCTTTCAATACAAAGTGATGAAAGCAAATCCTCGCCAACTTAGACTTTTTGCCAGGTGAGAAGGTGAGAAACCAACTCTAATTTTAGTGCCTTCGGTCTGGTCAATGTTCTTTAGCCTGGGCGACCTGTTGTCTCAATTGGGTTTTTTTCAGAAACATCAAAATAAAGTTCCTTTTGCTGTCGTACCTTATATTCCAGTAAAAGGTCCTTACTGGAAATGGTAAACTGGCAGGGCTCTGTCTCAGGCCAGAGGCACACAGTTGCCTTTACAGACGTGAGTCAATCTTCAAAAAAAGAAGGAAAACTGAAAATATTTTAATGGAAACAGCCATTTTTAATAAAAATCACAGAATCACAGAATGGCAAGGGATCTTAATTGAAAAAAGATTATCCAAGCAATTCTATTTTCAGCTACTCAGAGAATATCTAGGACATCTTTAAAAATGACAGAATTTTGATAGAACTGTAAAAGGCTGACATTCACTGGCTTTGTAAATTACTTTTTAAAAAATCCGTAGAAAATTACTGTGTAATGAAAGGTTTTCCCCTTAGTTTAAAAAAAGAGTAAACCAGGGGGTTTTAATGGATTCACTATCAGTCACCTTCCCTGAGAAATGTTTATTTGCTATTTGGATGCTTTTCACTCTTTGTCTCACAAAACCAAAACACAGACTTGAGGGACATTGTTTGGGACCTAGACAAGAAAAATAAATGCAAGAGTGTTTTCTGATCTGCTCCGGTTAGAAATGAAATGGATTGTTCTCTATTTTTTAATTAGTGTGTCTGGACAATTTTGACTTTTTGGGAAAATACCAAGTATTCAAAATGTTCCCGAGATACAACAGGGTAATTGAAGTTGAGTTGTCCTATTTACTGTTCTCTTGGAGGAGCTGGATTTTTCTGGTTGATTTGTCTTTTCTTCTTTACCGTCACCATTAAGTGCTAAAGGATGCATCTGAAATATGTAAAGCAGATCCCAAAGCGCATGTGAATTTAAATATTGGGAGTAGGGAGGGTTTAAAGGCAAAAATATTGCAAGTCCACGGGAAAATGTCACCAGTACATTTGTGACAGATATCTGGAGTTCTCAGGAAAGGTGGTGTGCAAATATCACTGAATTCAAACACTGTTCGTGTGGGTGCAGCAACAGAAAGAATAAATAACACCCCCAGAACAGAGTCAAGAGAAGGAACATTAATGGAGGCCTTTCTTTCTTTTCTTAAAGAACTCTGTTCATATTTTTGAAGGTAAAACCACAGTGGCTTCATCACACAGTATGTCCAAGGCAGGCAGAGATTTTTTAGGTTAGAAAATGTATTTTGTTTAGCCTTGCATTCTCCGGGTAAGGATTACCCTAGATCTCAGTGTGTTGCACTTTCTGCTATACAGGCTGGTCTCTTGTGCCTTACTGGGGAATATGTTGTCTGAAATAAAAAGCTTTTTCTTTAAACAAACTGTGGCATGACTTTCATCCAACAGACAAAGCAAAACAGTGAACATTTTCAGTAGCATGTAGGAGTAGGTTTGGGGGCTTCTGTTTACATGCAAGAATTACTTGAGGCAATGAATCAAATTGCTGGCATCTAGTTTTGTCAGGACTCTCCAATCTTTTTCTTCGTATGATAATATTTACTCTCAAAGCACCCCCAACTACAGCCCCAAAATGTCAGTGCAATAGATAAATTTCCCGTACAAGTTACAACAGATACTTCCTTTTTTTGTGTACCACGAGGCTGTGGTTTCTGCTTCTGATTCTTTTCCTTAGTTCTCCCCCTACACTCATTTTTCTCCAGTGCAACTTCCATAAAGTTATTCTTCATGTCTATCAGCATGAACAAATGCATACTTGGAGACAGAAATATTATTAAACAGTTTTTGCAAATCTCAAACCCAGCTTGTATATTTAAATAAGAACAGATTTTTCCAAATTTGCAACTGTGTCTGGGTAATAATGCATGGTATATTAATAAAATATGCTGCTTGCAGCCACTGTATGCTTTCCAGAGGTTGTTCCAGTAACAAAAGCACATCCAGATACGATCTTTAAGAAAAACAAGATCAGCCCAGCAGAGAGATTTCAGTGGCACTCCTCAGTCTGCATGGCTTTGAATCCTGATCTTCACTGATTCCCCCAGTCCAGCTGAGGAAATGTACTTTGTGCCTTTGTGAGGGTTTCTTGAGAAGAGGTCAATGCACTACCCTCAGACATCAGGTTTTGTGGAGCCAAGGTGATGACCTACCAGAAAGCCTTCCTCTGCTTGACCCCTGCACTTGTCACACTGTGGTCCCCAGCAGAAGATGCCTCTGTCTGTGGAGGAACAAGCCCATGGTGTTACTCACCATCCTTCTGTCTTTGTGCTGGGGACAAGGACATGAGTCACCAAGGTCATGGGACCTGGGACAGTTTGGTGGCCCACCTCTCAAGTTACCAGGTCCTCGTGCCATAACTGTGCTGTGTGGTACATGGCATGGGTAATGTGTACTGAATTTGGTGGTGTTACTGCTGCAGACAGTAACACACATCCCAGTAGCTTCATTTGGATAGGGCTTTCATTTGAAAAGAAGAAAAATTAATCCAAATTTCTGATTACCCCCCAAAAAAGAGATTATTAACCATAAATGCTAATAAAAATTTACATAAACAAATGCCATGTTAAGCCCAGGCAAGCTAAGAAAGTCATTATGTTGCAACCAAGAAAATACACTCAATTTTATAAAAGGTAGAGCCTGTGGTGTTATTGTTATTGTTGTTATCACTGAAGGAAAGACAGAACAAAAAGAAGAAAAGATCCTATTATATTTCTTAATGTTCTAATGAGTCTTGAGTCACAGTTTTTTTCTTCTCAGGTTAAAGCATTAATACGAGGGTAATTTTCTAGTTGGCTGTGTGTCAGGAATATAATCTTTATCCTACTAAGACTGTGATTATGTTATGTGCTAATCCACAGTAACTATTGCAGGCATTCGCAGAGACAGTAACCTCAAAACCCCACTGTTCTATTTAACTAACTTAGAATGATACAGCCAAGAAATTGTATACTCAGAACTCAGGTCATTGTGGATATAGTCCTTGTCCTGAACAGTAGAAAACCTCAAGTACTCTCTTTGCAGAAATTTGTGGGTTTGTGGTGATTTAAATAAACAATTTCTCAGTAATAAGGCCTTCTATAGCATTAAGGCATTAAGCAGAATTAGATCAGACATTGGAAATATTTTTCATTGGAAAAGAGATCTCAATTCAGATTTTAGATGTGAATTTTCCTTTTTTAAAAATAAATTATGTCAAACCATTGTTTGTTGCTCAAGGAATACCATGGAAATCAGTGGAAATGGTCCTATATTCAACAGGAACACAAACTCCTTTTCCTGTGCTTGTTTTCTGATGTAAAATGCCAGCTCTGCAAACAGAGTAGATCCACAGAAGACCATTCTGAACAGAGCCTTGACACAGTTCAACCATGAATCAGGGCAAAGAGACAGGAGATTTTAGAATGATGTGTTGAAATATAATTTCTTCTGTCTTTTTTCTTAATATTTGTACTCTTCCTTTAATTTTTACATCAAACTTTGAAAATTTTAATCAAATGTCTGACTTTATTCCTTTAGAAATGTATATAAGTTATATAGAAACATATATGAAAATGTATATGGTGAGATGATATGTACCTGTACAAAACCAAAAATAAGTATAACGTAAATAATTATGGAAAATGGTGTCAGAAAGAGAGGGGAAGATGCAGCAAAAGGTCAGGATAAACAAAGAAGAGTGGGAGGGGAAAAAAAGAGACGGGCAAGAGCACAATGAGTAATATTATTTTCTTAAGATATGGGAACATACACAAGCCTTGATCTCTAGATGACATAAATCTGTGGATGTACACTGATATCAGCTCAACAATGTCAACAGAGATAACTAAGTATTCCCCTCTCAGACTCTCAGCAAGTCACTCACCAGCTCCTTCATCCTTCGGGAAATTGCTTTAAGGGAATGGGTCTGTGACAGCAGCAAGGGGTGATAAAAGTTAAGGCTTGAAGTTTAATGGATTTAAGATCCCTGGCCAGTGTTGAGAAAGCACTTTTCAGGCCTTCATTTTGGTAATCTGGGGTGTTGGAAGTTATTTTAAGAGTCTGAGGAAAATCTAGCTTATCATTTCAGGACAACATGCCACAGTCACCTTTGCAGCCTGGAGAAAATAACCTCATTGAGAGCCCCGGCCACAACACAGGGAGTTTTTCCTTAGTGAAATCAGCTGGTGTTGGCAAATGTCCTGCTCATGCTGAGAGAGGTGAAGAGCTTCCATAATTTGGAGTGAGACAAAATTCAAAGAAGAGAATGGCTGCAGGCTCTGGAACTGTCCCAGGCTGTGAGGCAGACCCTGAGCAGCAGTAGTCATTTGATTTGTGTATTTGTTCCATCTTCTCTATCAATGGTGTCCAGTGAAACATGATTCTTCACTATGAGGGTGGTGAGGCACTGGAACAGGTTGCCCAGAGACTTTGTGGATCCCCCAGCCCTGGAAGTGTTCAAGGCCCAGTTGGACTGGGGGACTTTGAGCAACCTAGTCTAGCGGAAGGTGTCCCTGCCCAGGGTTGGAACTAGATGATACTTAAGGTCCCTTCCAACCCAAACCATTCTATGATGGCAACTGGAATTGTGGCAGTGTCTTCCTGTACATTTCATTTCACCTGCACAACTAGTACCCAACTACTATTTTACAAAATTTGTAACTCTTTCCTTCTAAACTATCAGGATCAGCCTCGTTCTGCTTCCTTAAACTTATCAGAAGAGAAAAAGTCCTTGGAATAATGAGACAAAATAATATCATATTTTATGATCTTGTCCTGCCATCCAAAAAATGATAGAATTATGTAACTGGGCAAGTACTGGCTATTTAATAGAAACTGTAACAAATATATTAAATGAAAACATGTGGTGCTAATTGGTTCAAGGCCTGATCTATTTTCTTGTGTCGGCAGTTCTTTAGCTCAGCATAGATTTGGTATTTCCTAAGAGTCTCCGGTGTTAGAACAAAAAATGCTTTTTTATTTGTATAGTGTTTGTCACGGTAAAAGCATAGAAAGACATTGTTTTAAGGTCAAAATTATAAGCAGAATCTCTTGTGAAAATGGATGAATGCAAATACTTGACCTCTGAGGAACTCTACCTGTAGAGTAACCAACTCACCTGCAGCAATAATGAGGCCAATCCATGGACTTGTGTTCACTGTGTAGGCTTCCAACATTTGCCTTGACCCTGGAAGAGGGCTGGAAGTCAGCACACCAAACACTTGCAGAAACCAGCCCATGAAGAACAACACTGCACACACCATGCCACTGATGAAATTTTATTAGAAGTCACCTGGTAATGAATATTTTCTTTAGAGGTCCATCAGCTAAACGCGTGAGAGTCTCAACTTTCTCTTAAAAAGAAGTTAATTTCTAACCCACATGGATAGGAAGGCAAACATGAAAATGAAATAGGAAACCCATGGATAACAGGGAAACACAAGCTTCAGAAAAAGCCCAAATATTTTACTTTAATTAATCTCGCGTTTCATGGGACTGGACTCACATTTTTCAATACATGAGATTAGCAGCAGTTCATATGTAATGTATAATATTTTTTCATTTTATTAAACCTGAATTAACTGAAAGTATAAGATTTCTTATGTGATCAAATGTTTTTTAGAAATTTTCTGGTTTTCTGCAGGCACGCAGAAGAGTGGAGATCCCCAACCTTACCCAGGCATGCTCAGTAAAAGTGACATCTGTCAGAGGTCTGAAGCAGTACCTTTACAGAATGAGGTGTCACAGAATCGCAGAATGGCAAGGGTTGGAAGGGACCTTGGGGGATCATCTAGTCCAACCCCCCTGCTCAAGCAGGTTCTCCTAGAGCATGTTACACAGGACAGCATCCAGGCGGGCTTTGAATATCTCCAGAGAAGGAGACTCCACAACCCCCCTGGGCAGCCTGTTCCAGTGCTCCGTCCCCCTTAGAATAAAGAAGTTTTTCCTCATATTCAACTGAAACCTCTTATGTCTCAGTTTGCACCCATGTGTTCTACTGATCTTTGGCTGAAACACATCTTTTGTAAAAGTTAAGATGCTTTCCTTGATTTTCACACACAGACCCAGACGTGGTGTATGATAGTTAAAGTCTGCTAGGAGCTGAGGATTAGTAAGATACATTAGCCTTGTACTTGATAATGTCAATAAAACCCAGTATGTTGGATGGATGAATAGAATCAGTCTAGTCTCAGAAGTCCCAAGTCAACTTTCAAAGACATTTTTTACTTTCGATCTGTGTGCAGTCCACTTACAAGCAGCAAAATAATTGATGTTTGCTTCATCTAGTTAAAATTCTAGTTGGATTTTCTTGCACAAGCAATGGATTAAACTGAATTTCCTATCAATCACTTAGCATGGAGATATAGGACAATAAATTGCCCTTGAAAATAAAAGCACAAGTCCCTGATTAATGGTAATAGTAACCAAAAAACCCCAAAAAGATGCAGAACTTGACTCTTTCTCAGCTGAAAAGACACAGCATTCCATAGATAAAACCCAGATTATTAAAGCACAAAGTTGAATCAATAAATACCAAGACGCAGAACATGCACAGCTGTGGTGGAAGTGCCCTCCTTTTTCCCTTTCAGAAGACCCAGAAGTTGGCACGGTGCCTTCAGCTAGGCCGCACACCGAGGTGATTTGCAGACCTATTGCTCTTGCTGTCTGACATCTGAAAAATACTTGTTGGGCATAATAATAATGTATAACTCCTCCCACTAATTACTAGTACACTGAGGATGAGAGGCATAATTATAATGATGAAAATGATATTTGGAAATGGTATCGAACAGTACTCAATCACAATTAAGATAAAAACATGGTGGGTCTCAAATAACCTGAGGAGAATTCAGAGTTTAATAGAAGCAAGACCGAATCTAAATGAGGCAATACTGATGTGGAAAAAGCTGCTTCCTTATAAATGGAAAATGTAAACCTGGCTATAATGCTTATAAAGACAGAAACAGTGACAAATTTCTCCAAATGGTGAGACTTCAATAGAAAATTATCCCTTGGCTTGAAAGTTTCCTCCATTCTAAAAACAGTTTCATACACAAATGGTCCATTTTTAGTTTTAGTACAACAGTTTGTATAGCAGTTAGTTATAGTAGCTAGTTCGTATAACAGTTTGAAGCCAAAAAGAGAACCTCTAACAGACTGAGAAATGTAGTTTAAATTTAGTAGATGAAATGCCAGAAACAAGCAAAGGGCAACTGATGGAAAATGAACTTCCAGTGAGACTGACACAAATATTGGCTTCAAATACTTTTAACCAGCAAGCTGACAGATTCAGCAAAACAGTTGGAACACATTTGGATGCTCATTCTCTCAAACAGATATTATTGATACTTCAAGAAAGGAAGGAAGGAATTTAGTGGCTGAAAATATAGCTCGGTATTTAGGGGCTGTGGTATGAGGTTTAGTAGAGAAGAGGAACCATTATAATAAACTTGTCATTAAAATTATGCTGTTCATATTGCCGTTAAATGGAGGAGATACTAGATATATTGGTGTACCATGCTCTATTATCTAGAAGTTTACAATGGGAATTGCTCTTACAAGAGAAGCGCTCCCACACAAAAGGGATTCAATTCAATGATTTTTAACCTACCACTTAAAAAGCAGGGAGAGGAAGCTTTATTTAGCCTCATTTTTCAACCCTAAGGTGCTGAGACCTTCAGCTGTGATGTACCTGTGTCAGCTGAGCTATACCACAAGATCAGAAAATGAGGGGGGGCCATGACTTCATTTGTCATCCACCACCGAAATGGCCAGGGTGCCAAGCCCACGCTGGCATGGGCTTGCTGCTGAGGTGCAGAAGGTCCAGCAAGAAATCTATTAAAACTGTCCACTAACATCAGGCCAGAGAAAAGAACAGATATTTTTTATGCCCTCATTTATATTGGCTAACTCAGAATATTTTGGATCTTAAAAAAGCCTTTGGTCATAGATACTCACGGCTGATAGTTTCCTCTGTAAAGACATGTTATATTTGAGTGGTGATGTCATAAAACAATTTTTTGATGACTGGAAGTGCTCTGATCTCCATGCTGGCTGCATAATGTATCCCACACACCAGGGTGAGGCATAGATAGACTGCGGGAAGGGGAAGGAGGCCATGGGGTGTCTGACCCTCCCCAGGGCATCACTTGTGCTCTGGCTGCAGGACCAACCACCAGAGCCAGGAAAGGGCATAACACCTCTGTCCAGTTACTGCCTGTTTCTGTCTCCTTATCCTCCAGCCAATGTTTGACCAGGTGGAGCTGCCTGCCACGGGACATGTTCAGGAGAAAGGTGGAAGTGCTCCACCCTTGCCATCAGAAAACTCTTTTTACTCTCTGTTGGATCTGTTTGCAGCCTAGGTCTACTCCAGCCATGGGAAACACAGATCTATATCCTGCTTGGGACCTCTTGGAAGTCCTCCCCAGCACCTACATGCCTTTGAAAATTTTAGTCAAAGACTAAGAGTGAAAAAACCTTTTTTTTTTAACAATGGGCCTTGGGTTTCTCAATTACAAATATCTGTGGCTTCCTTCTGATGAGCCAGCCTGGACCAGGGGTTTCTTAATCTCTTCTCACACCATACAACGTCCCTACAAATCCAAAGGGCTTAGACTGCCAAAGGATACAGACTGTGCTGGCACTGAACAGTCCCAACCTACACGCAAGGTAATGGTATCCAATGCACACAAACCTCATTCTCATAAAGACATTATGTTCCTGTTGACTTAAATGATGCTGGGTTCACTCCTGTCAAGGTACTGAGGTGTAAGCAACACTCCATCCACTCACACTGTGTAAAAGTCTTCTGCAAAGAAACCAGAGGCTCGGGCTGGCCACCAGGCGTCTTCAGGGAAAAGTTAACACATTGGGCTTTCTACTGCCACGGGTTTGGCGTACACCCTGTTGTCAGCCAAGGTATCCTGCTGCTCATTTTTGACTTCCAGGCTCCTAACAGAGGTGACCCAGAAGGTTGCTACACCTCAGGCTCAAGTGCTGAACCGAAAAGGATCCACTTGCAGAGCCAGCAACCCCAGAAGGATCCGCTCTGAGCCTGTAAATGCCGTTCATCACCGTTCCCTAAGCACAGAGGCAAGGAGCACGCAGACATTTGGCAGCCACCCTGCGTTTTAGGGAGGGCTTTTGTAGGGGAGGTGAGGTCAATTTTTAGCAGATGGTTTTATTTATTTACATCTCAGCAGCCCTTTCTCGGTTTTATTTGTATTTATTGCGCGGGTTCTGTTTGTGGTTCAGGAACTGCACCAGAGGTGTGGTGGTGCATTATAATCAGCGCTGACCGTTCTGCTTGTCGAACAAATGACAACTGGCAGCCTTTGCAGTGTTTCCATTTCGTAAGCACTTACTGCTGTGTCTCTCCGTGATGAAACACATGTCAGCTCCCAGCAGCATAGGACTACCTGGAGCATGTTAGCAGCAGAGTGATTTAACAACCCGATCAGAACTTTTTCAAATGACAAGTGGCGTGTGGAGGAAGCAGGACATGGAAACATCACCCAGCCGTTCCGTACGAGCACACTTCCAAGCATTTCCCTGTTTTTCATCACTCCATAACTTCCAGGTTCAGTGGGTAGCTGTGCGGGGTACAGTATATCAGAGGCTCCAAGAATTGCCAGGAACTGGAATATTGCTGCCAGCAGAGCAATTGTACCTGTTAAATACTGTGACAGCTGAGCCAAAGGGGGTAGGTGCTAGAATTGGGTTATCCAAAGGTGTCAAGGATCTTGTTCTTCTAAATGGGAGACTTTTTCTTCCAGAGTTGCAATGACCTTTTGATCAGGATCTTTATGCAACTGCCTGCCAAGGATAATGTGGCTATACGATACCAAAACCCATACTGAAGCGGCGCTGTGATTAAAAAGTCTCAGAAGTTAGGAAATGCCAGCATCAGCTCATGTGTGTGTGTTTGTGCATGCAAGTGTGTGCGTGCCTGTGTGTCTGTGTCTGTGTGTCTGTGTCTGTGTGTCTGTGTGTCTGTGTGTGTCTGCACACACAGAGGCTGCGGGACACCCTAAGCAGGGGCTGCCTCTACCATTCCGTGCTAACACAACAACAACAACCTTACCCCTTCCTGGCATTCCTGGCTGTGAATAACAGCAATGCACAACAGAGAAAGCAATCTGAATCGTTACAAGGATACCCAGAGAGGATGGAAAAGATTGCATAGGAATTAATGTAGCATTTTAAAGACCCTAGGGTACTTTAACAATACCAAGCCAAAGATCTTTTATTCTTTTCTTAAAGGCTTGAAATAAATTCTGTAGGTTTGGAAAATTACTTTTTGTATAGATGGACTGGAAAAAGCTCAGCGCAAATAGTGGTTTTTGCTTTGTTTTATTTTTCATATAAAGAAAAAGAGTATTAGTCTTCACTGGGGAGGCGGGTGATAAGTACAAAGAGATCAAACCTTTCAGCATTACAGGATAATAATTTTTCTTTACTATATGGGAGCTCCCTCATGGCAATTAAAAAGAGCCCTAGACCAACAAAGTTTTCTTTCACTGGTTTTCTTTCATGAGAAGCTGGAAGTCACTTGGGTCATCAGGTCCTGTCCCATGTAATACAAGGTAGCCATATATATGGATGTTTCATTCAGAAGGGTCCCTTAAACCCCATCTGAGGTGACTTACACCCCCCAAGACTACACCACCTATTCCAGCAACACATTCAGGACCTCAACTCAAAAGTATCCCAGGAAGAGAGAAGGAACGATGTGGGAAATTCCCAGTTACTTTAGTTCCCTGCAAGAGCAACAGTATTGCTGTTGGATAAAACTCCCAAACATGTATATAAATTTCCATATATTAAAATATATATATAAGTTCCTGACCTTTTCTTTCTCTATTTAGTTTTTCCCTGGATGAGCAATTTGTGATATTCCAGTTTTTTTCTCATTTATGCATCTGGAAATGCCTTGTTTATAAAACACCAACATCCCAAGGCCATATAAAATTTTGATGAGACGTGTTCTCCTGGGGTTGAGAAGATTCAACATTTCACCTGAAAGTGCCTCTTCTCTTAAAACTAGGCCACTTCAGCATATCGACTCACACGGCTGAGACAGCAACCCACGCTCTCTGGATTTGCTGGCTGGTAAGAACAAGTTTCTGCTGTGAGAAGTGCCCCTTCAGCAGCAGCCGAGCGCCTTCTCCCTCACCGGACGGCTCCCAGCAGATGTGTTGGATGCACATCTGTTTGCTCAGGACCTGCTGAGCTGTGACCTTCCCCTGGCACGTGGTGGGACCACCACCGGGGAAACACCTCCCACAGCTGGGACCTTCTGCTCCTGCAAACTGCCAGGTCCCCACAGACTGAGGGATCAAGCTTCGTGCCATCCCACCCTCGCACATTGGTAAGGAAGAAAGAACGTCTCTTTTCACCAAAAGAAATACCCAGAAGAGGCCCAGGTCAGAGCTTTGGAGAGCTTCCCAGGAGCTTCTGTTGTTCTCTCCATGGATGATTTTGGCACTGCCCCACCTTCTCCTGCTGTCCTTGTGTAGTTGTCCCATGTACCCCGTGGTGCACATCTGCAGTTTATCTCCAGGGGGGATGTCCATGCTGATGTGAAGCAATGCAGTGGCACCGTCTCTTATCCAACATGGGACTTGTGCATGTATGATACCCAGGCTGACAATCACGGAGGAGTGCTGTAGCTCGTGCTTGTAGTGCTTGCAGTGCTTGCAAACCCGTCCTCTGGTTCTGCCTGCTGGGTTTTACCAACCTGTGCTCGGAAGGGGCAGAGGAGGATTTTATTCCTTTCAGTGGATGGCCAGTAGGCTCATTTCCTAAGCAATTATTACAGGACCAAGAAGATACACCTCCACAAAGGCATCCCATCATGCATAAATGTATCAGAGGGCCGAAACAGACTCTGCAGATCCTGGCACTTCACTACTCCTTGAGTCCGTAGGGGTGGAGAATGCGCTGGGTTTGGCCAGAGCTGGATAGAGTTTGGACAGAGTTAATTTTCTTCCTAGTATGGGGCTATGGTTTGGATTTGGGCTGGAAACAGTGTGGATAACTCAGGGATGGTTTCGTTGCTGCTGAGCAGGGCTGACACAGTCAGGGCCATTTCTGTTCCTCACCCCACCCCACCAGCGAGTGGCTGGGGGGGCACAAGAAATGGGGAGGGGACATGTCCAGGACAGCTGACCCCAACTGACCCCAGGGGTACCCCACACCGTATGACATCATGGTCAGCACATAGAGCTGGGGGGAAGAATAAGGAACGGGGGGGACGTTGGGAGCGATGGCGTTTGTCTTCCCAAGTCA
>BOSO01009712.1:36837-85891 GCA_018403395.1 Gorsachius goisagi
CCACCTGGACGAAGTCCTGTGTAACATGCTCTAGGAGAACCTGCTTTAGCAGGGGGGTGGGACTGGGTGAGCTCCCGAGGTCCCTTCCAACCCTTGTGATTCTGTGATTCTGTGAGGTGCTGAGGGCCAGGGTTTGGGGGTGGGATGGCAGGGGTAGGGGAACGGTTGGGCTTGATGATCTTAAAGGGCTTTTCCAACCTAAACGATTCTATGATTCTAAAAAAAAATCTATTTTTTTTCATCTGACAGCCATACATCTCTGCTTATTTCTCTGTCTGATTCCTTCTTTTTTGCTTTATTTTTACTTTCTTCAGTGCAATTTTGCCCAATAGATTTGTCGCACCACTCCAGGATTTCATTTGACTCAACTGCAGGATTTCTTTCTTATTGCCCCCCGCCCCTCCATCCCTTCCTGTAGCTCTTGTACCTCAGCCTTTGCCTCCTCGCCCTGCTGTAGGGCCGCATTGCCCCGGGTCCCCCGCTCTTGTCAAAGGACAGCAGTTTTCATTGCTTTCTAGCTCTGATTTCAGCATACTAGAGGAGGAGTTACCACGTGTAGACCCAATGCACCATGCTGGTAACTGAGCCACCTGGGCAGGACAGCCCAGAGGACAGCCCGTCGTTTCTTCCAGGCCTGGGATAGCTTTGCTGGAGATATCCGAGTGTATTTCTGCTTTAATGCCTATTGAACAGCAGTATGACTGTTCCCTGAGTGGGGATTTGGTAATTGCTCTTCTCATAGAAGACCTGAGAAAGCAACAGGCACTTAAAGGAAGTCAATTCAGGCCCAGAGTAATACGTATAAATAAATATACACATGCTGTGTGTCACCACGAGGGCTGAGCTGGGAAGGCGGAAAAGCTGGGAATGATCTAAATTATATTGTGCACTTGTCTGGCTTACAGAAGTGTTAAACAAGTCTATAAACCAAGAAAAATAAACACTGAAGTTTTAAACAAAATTTTTCTTTTCCTACAAACTCTTTTTTCAAAATTTCACCATGGAAGAAGACCCAGCTCGTTTGGCTAAACTGCGAGCAGCCACTGACGAATGATGTCTCCCTACACGTGTGATGCAGACAGCCCCAAATCTTTGGTCTCCGAGAAACCCAACAAGTTCAATAATCAGGATGCACTGGTTTTAGCTTCATCAAAAGCTAAACCTCAAGTTATTCGCAAGTCATCTGTGACTTAGGCCTCTGTAGCCTAAAATAAATACAGTTTTGGGAGCTTCTCTGAGGCTGTTCTTCCACTGCAATGCTCTGCGTACTGGCACAACCCTTCCCTTTCCTCATTCCCATTCACTAGTAGAGGAAGAGACATGCCCAGGAACTGCAAATTATTTGCCCCCCCCTTTTGATAGTAAATGACAGTGCTTGACCGTGCTTTCCTTGGGGAAGATGTCCTGTGCCGGAGCTTTGCAGTGCCACCGCTGCTGTGCATTAAGTTGTTATCGCAGCAACTGCTACTTCAGTAACTAAACAGCAATTTTGAAGCTCTCAGAGTTGTATTTTCAGCATTTTTCTTCTAGTTCTTCCATGCCTGTTACCCATAGCCAGAAGGAGAGTGCATGGATGGGGCGTCAGGGAACAGGGAGCATGTGGGATCCTGCTGCTGCGTTGAGAGTCAAACTGAAGATGAAGGGCATGACTCCTCTGGAGGTACGGAGCCAGCAACCAGCCACACTCATATTGCCTGACGGGACTTGCTTTTCCAGGGATTGGAGGTGATGAAAAAGTCACATCATGAGCTTGGGACTTCTCACCTCCACGAGGATCAGAGGACTCAAAACGCCATCATCGTGATACAGTTGTGCACACAAATCTTACCCCCTCTTCCTGCAGCCTTAGACACAACAGGAGAACAGTGCATTTGGTGGGTGATAGCAGGAGAAGGCAGACGGACACCTGGGGGGTCCAGCATCCCCCAGTGCCCCTCTGGGCACAGCCTGGGGGTGCGAGCAGCCCCTGCCCCTGCCCGCCCCGCTGCGGAAGCACCAACTCCTGCTCAAAGGGGCAGCTTTTGCACCGAGCAAACAGATGCTCAGAAATGACGAGGGTGAGGGACAGAAAGCGTGTCCATCCTCTGAAATGCGATACGTTGATTACTATTTGTGTCTGCTAATTGTGGCTTAATACCTACACAGCAGGCCTCTAATTTTCAACAGCAGCTTTCAGCCTGGCAGTCCATTAAGCCCCTGCCACGCTGGCAATATTTTAAGGGCCTTTCTATTGATCGAGGCAGTGCAGAGAGCTGGTAAAAATTTCACAGAAGCTGTGACTTAAAAGCGGGGGTCCCCAGCAGAACACTGCCGAAATCAGCAGAGGCGAGCATCTCCCCAGCCTCGACAACTGATGACATCTTGCCCTGATGCAAACGGAGAGCCGTTGTGGATCAAAGCCCTGGGATCAAAGCTGGCACCTCTGCAGACTGGGATCCCCAGGCCACCGCTTGACAGCGGTTTGGCAGCCACTCTGAGCTGATGACTTATTCATAACTAGAGGTACTGCCAGAATGACACGGCCCAACAAATTCCCTCAGTGCTGCATGGGGGCCTGCCCTGCTGCTGGCAAATCCCCGTGGGGGCTGCAGCACACGCAGGACCCTGCGGCAGCTCCCCGCGAGGGACCCCAAGGGTGCTGGGGCTGCGCCGAGCCAGCGCTTCGCCATAGGGTCCCCAACTCCCGGGCTGCACGGGGAATTTTACTCCCGTGGGCGTCTGAAAAGAAGTGGAAATTATTTTTTTTTTCTTTTTGCACCTGCCCTTTCTTTTTTTCAATGTAAAAGAAAAAAAAAAAAAAAAAAGCAGGCACGCCCACGGGACACAGCATTGCCCGTGTTGGCCACAAGATGGTACTGCAACCCAAGCAGTTGTGTTGGAAACCACAGCTGCTCACCAAACGCATCCTGAAACACGCCTGCGTTGCGGGGGGGATATGGCAGAAGTAAAATTTTGTGTCACCGTTGTGCTTTGGCTTTAACAAAAGAGCGTTAGCCTTAGTTGGGAGGTGGATTAATTTCTTGGCAGAAAGATATAGTCAGAACGGTGACAACTTCGCTGTTTATCTTCAGTTTATTAAGCTGAAGCATACAAGCCTGTGCACTGGACTCAACAGATAACACCGTATCATTTTCTGTGTAAACCAGTGCCTGTTTTCCTTAGAAGGAGAGCCTTTGTTTTTCCTGTGCTTCTTCCAACCAGCCAACATGCTTGGCCCAAACACACAAGGTCTTACAGAAAACACATTCCACATTCTTCTGCAGTAGCAGCGAGAACATTTGGAAATGACCCTTCCCTCCGTGCCTTTGCACTCAGAATCTTTGCCTGATTACTTTTGTGCAGCAGAGATAAGGGGAAACACAGCAGGAGATGCACATTTTGTGAACCTCTTTGCAAAAAGCCACTGCTATGCTTTGGCAAACATGAAAATATATTGTCTTGATAGTAAGTCCAATTACTCAGTAAATTACTGTTCTGGGGGATGTAGGTCAGCTCAGTGCTACAGCGAACAACTACAATAACAGTGAATTCTTTCACAGCTAGAATTGTCAACAGTAAGGTAAAGGGAACTGGAGGAACTTGGGATGAGCTTTATGCTACGTTGAGATTTGCTGTGAGGCGGGAGGGAAGGAGTGGCACGCTGCCTGCTCTGGGGCTGAAGAAGAAGGGTCTGGCACCCAGCACCATCACGTCACTCAAGAAAATCAAATGTTATTTTATTTCATTCTGAATCACCAGATCAATACCATTTTTACAGTCTGGACTAGAGAACAACATCCTTACCTCCAAGATGCCCTCTTGACAGTTAATATGCTACTTTTCGATATTCAGTCATGCCACAACCCTACAGTATAATGTTACAATGCATTAAATCAAGAGGTGCTGTTTTGGAGTTCATGAAAGAGATTAAGACATAAAAACATCCTCATTGGAGACTTCGCTTTCGGAAGAACCACGGGCTCCTAACACATCAGCTATAGTTATAGCCTCTTCTTCACGCGTTACTGTGCTACCCACAACAGGGTGACACCGCACCGACCGCTGGTGAGCTTATCCACGCTTGGGCACATGCGGTCACCACTCTCCACCTTCATAGAGGGAACCTTCAACCTTTCTCCTTCCTCCAAGTCAGAACTAGGCGAGACCTCGATCTCGCAGGGTGCTGGGTATGATCCAGCCTAAAGCAAAGATTTTGACCATGATTTAGATTATATACATAGGCAAAAGGAAGAGAAAATCTCCATGACCACTGGCGGACTGCATGGGTCTGCTGGCAGAAATTAGAGTTCAGCACCATACATCAGGCTGGCACAAACTAATGTGTGTGATTTGTTCATTAAATTAACGCACACACTAAAAGATAATGACAGATACATTCATTAGCTTCTAGGGCTGGTAAGACAATATCATTAGATCGTGGTTGTAGCTGACAACTAAATGGAAATATTTGACCATGGCAGATCAGGTTAGCAAATACTCTGTATAGCGTTATCCTGACCACACAGTGTTGCCTCTAATTCAGAGCACAGCTGGGAAAAATCTTTAGTGTAAATCAACTGTTGATTGAAAATTTTACATTTGCAAACAGTGGTGAATTCATTCTGATTTTCTTATTCATGCTGCCATGACTCTTTGTTTCTACTGGTAAAATAGTCCATTCTCAGTTCTCTACCCACTTTTGGTCTGCAAGCATTTCTGAACTAGAACTGATCTCTTCTGGTTGTCTAGAACTGCTTCCCTAAATTACTTGTGTTAGGCTTTCCCAACACCAGACTGAATCATTTTTGAACAGTGCAATACCAGTTGGCAAAGGGCCTAGAAATGGACTTGTGTTACAGAAAAGCTCACATGTCATCAATCATATTCATGTGTGAAATGTTCAGGATTCATGAAGTTTTCAGCATTAATTCTCAATTTAGAAACAGAGGAGGTGAATAATATGTCCCTATGGAAGATGACGGTGAATAGTTACCCTTAGCAATTGGAAATGTAGTTGTGAATCCATCACTAAGATCTATTGTGGGGTCCAACATAAAGGTTGAAAGGGCACATGAAGCCACTTAAGGGTGATTCTGTGGGTTTTTGATACCTGCTAGCTTGATACCAGCTTCATCTGACCCACTCAACACACATTCAGGGAAGGAACAATCAGCTGAGCCCTTGAAAGGCAATCAGCAACAGGAACCATTTTCACTTGTCTCCTAACAAAGCCCCTGGCTTAGGTAGACTATGCTGGCCAGTTCTACCTGCAGGAAGACCGGAGACTGTAGCCGACAGTGACCCTAACCAGATGTGTTTGAAATCAAATATTGAATTACGGCACATTTATCTAAAAATTTGGCCATTTTAGTCAAATAAAAGCTTTCAGACAGTCCAAAGTTTCTCCATAGCTTTTAAAATGTTGGGGTTTTTCCTCAAGTCTGTATATCTCAACTTTTTAACTAGATGTAAATATTTTTCCTGAAGAGGGAAGGCACATAGTGTGCAACTGATTCCTTAACATATCCTTTCTATGAGGATGCAAGATACTGTGCGTCCTGTCCATTTATGCATTTAATAACAAGATTTCATAATGATTTTTAAATGCTTATTTCTTTGCAATGGAGAAGAGTAATTGTGTATGAACAAACAGGAAACTCCCTAAAATCTCTCCACGGCCAGCAATGGACTTTACATCAAGCCTATTGGTGGCTTCCTGGGAAAATGTGTGAGTGATATGAATAGATGATACATTATTTGTATTTACATGAACAAAATATGCAAGAAAATGGATTTGTTATGCCAATCACAGAATGCAGCCTGTTGTTCAGATTTCAATCATCCATTCTTACCTGGAATTTAATTTTTTTTTTTTTTTTCACAATAACTGTGGCTAGGAAAGTCCATTTATCTTGAAGATATAAATTAGACTTGGAAATTTATGTAAATGCAATTATCTTTTATCTTTGTTTCAGAATTAAGGAAACACAAAAACCTTAGTGCAAGTGAAGACCATTTGTGAATATGCTGACAAAAAGAAACAAAATTTTAGGTTGAATTCAATTAAAAATTTTAATGACTAAATGACATTGATAGTTTGAAAAAATGAATGAATAACATATGTTGAAAATGAGATTATATGCATAATTGTAGGAAACTGATGCTAATTCTGTGTTGCAGCATCTTAGAGAAGATTAAACTTCAACATCCCCGTGGAGCATGTAAGACATCATCTTTGTACTAATGCTTTTCCACTCTACTCTTTTGCCGGGGTAAAAGAAGTTGCAATAAACTGATAAGCAAGATGCTTTACATTCTCACAAGGAAAATGTGGTGTAACTGTCGTGAAGTGTGCTGACTGAAGGTGAGAGTCTCAGCTCATCAATCGGCTTCTCTTTGGAATGGGAAAAATGTAAATATCCACGCACAAAAATAGAATTTAAAAAAATAAAAACTCCTTTAAGCACTGTATCTGTGGCACTAAATTTACATATTATGTCCTCTTCCATAAAAAAGCATCATCAAAAAGAACTTGTGCCAGTTTTGTATTAAAAGGCCTGTAGAAATCTCTTAAAATTGCCTTCGTTGTTGGTAGCATAGGTCCCAGACTTCTGTCTTCAGGTCGTCTAGTGTTTGATGCAGGACTCTTTGTAATCAGAGCTTCTTGTTTCTCACTTAAAGGTC
This sequence comes from Gorsachius goisagi, assembly GCA_018403395.1. NCBI lineage: Eukaryota > Metazoa > Chordata > Aves > Pelecaniformes > Ardeidae > Gorsachius > Gorsachius goisagi. The sequence goes on from BOSO01009712.1 coordinate 43,501, forward strand.
CTGTGGAAAAATAGAATATTATCTTAAAATATTTCACAAAAAAATGCCCATGCTAAGGAAGACAAATGACTAACTGGGAAGGTTTGCCAAGAGAAGACAAATGGAATTTGTGTTAGCAGCAATGATGTTTCAGAATATTGAATACAGGCTTGGATTAGTAAAATAAATCACTGTTAGTAAATATGGAAATAATACGCTTTCCTTTCACATTAATTAATCATCTCTACAACAAGCAGCATAAATCATTTCTGGAGGAAAAAATTGTTTTCAGAAAACAACTATGGCATTGAATCCAACTTCCTGTCCATTTTGGAGTCGCAATTATTTTATGCTGTTACTTGAGTTTATGATGTGAGTTGTTTAATATCTGGTAGAAACTCCACAAGCCTCACTCATGTAAGCCCTATTTTTGCTCATTTTTGAGGTTGTCAGTGGGATCAAAGTGGTACACAGGTACAGCGATGCCCCTATTCCAGGACAAAATGTAAGCCCCTGACAATGTACTTCAGCAAGATAAAAACCCACAGACTTCTCCAGTGTAAACCATATTCAGGAAGAAGATGCCAAGCTCTTCATCTGTTCAATCTGCTACATTCAAACTTTCTCATCATCTAGACCAGTGTTTGGACCAGCCAGACTATTTTGCAGCCACATTTTCATCCTCTTGCTACTGTCAAATCAACATTGGGCAACATTTTGTCTGCCAGTGTTTCTCCGAGGATTAGCAACAGATGTCTCAATCAACACAGCAAAAACACAGTTTCCCCCATCTCCCCGGCTAGAAACACAACCTTTCATCATACTCAGATTTAGATTCTGGATTGGTGCATGCTGGCAACAGCATGCACACCACGGTAGCACTTCAATTTGATTAAATTGCATGGGACAGCTCTTGCACCTATGTAAGCCTCATGACAAAGAAGCAGGACTGGCTTCTGTAGGGTAAGATATATCCCTACATTCTGAATGGTTTTGATTTTTTTTCTTGGTATAGCCTTATTAATATCTTCTAACACCAGCCTTTCTATGGGAATTTTGGAATTTTAATTTTGCTTGACTCCAGGCAACAAGATTAATGCATCCTTCAAGACAGATTCCCATGCTTCTGTTTTGTCTCTCAATAAACCAAAAATGACCTAGAAGAAGAACAACGATTTGTTGCACTTATCTCAAAACAGCCAGAAGATACCTACCCAAATCCAGAAACTGGAACACCATGTGCATGGTGTATTTCACATTTGATGCATGGTCCTCCAAGCGTAGAACGAGTATCTGATCTTTGTCAAAAACTGTCAGCCAGTCCAAAAGATACACAACATAGAGCCCAACCTGTAATCTTACCTGTAAGCACAAGAAACCCCAAAACAAATAAAAATTAATTCATCTTACAACCTTCTAGCAGTAACAAACCAATACTCACCTGTCTTCTGGGCAAAAATCACAAATATGCACCTATGAGGAACCGTGAAAAGACAGCATCTGAACACTTTTAAATCTTCCCCTTGTTTTCAGTGCAGCTTAAGGAAATCTTTGCAAATGGCCTTTCTACTGGTTAGAGATGTCATTTTACAAAGGGCTTGGCTGTGCATTTGCTGCATCAGGCACAAGTCTGCATAAAAGCGCTGCACAGAGACAACCATGTGCAGAAGGATGCTCGGCCACCTCACCTCCGTGCTCCTCCATGCTTGGGATGACCCAGCCTTCACGGAGACACTGAGGGCTTTCAGCCCCTGGATGAACAGCAGTGGAAGGGAAGTTGCTAAGTCCTGCCACCTTCTTCAGGCCCTTAGGCTGCTTATTTCACCTTGATTATCAGCTGCACCAGATCATGTTGCCATGAGTAGTACAAACATTCTGATTCAGTGTCAGGAATTAGATTTGGGTGTATTTGCTTTATCCTCTGATTGCAATCATTAGACTTAGATCTAAGCTGCAGTAGCAGTGGCTGCTAGACAGTGCTAATGGTGCGTCGTCTGAGTATGCAACGAGAGCGCCAGACTATGCTAGACCAGAGATGGGAAGAGGCGGTTTTGCAGCCTGTCCTGACCTAATCTCTGTTTTTCTTCCCTCCTCAATTTTACATAACAAGTTGAAACACAAAAAGGGTAGTCTGGTGTTCTTAAAAGTCCAACCTCCAACTGTGCTTATAAATATTTTTCTAAATCCCTCCGAGGCTCAGAAGAGAGAAACATGAAACCCAAGTCATAAGCATCTTTCATAAAAGAGACTTAACATCTTCAAGCCGCATTACCGCAGAGCCAATGGAGTCAGATAACAATAGATTCTTTTGCTTCTTGCACTGACTTGTGTGACCTATATTTATACCTAAATTCCAGTAAAATAAGCCATATTTTGAATTATTGCTAAGTCACTATTATTATAATGTATTAATCTGATGTGTGTCTTTGGCTGCTTATAACATTAAGGCTCCATGTTTCTTCTTTATACATGTGCTATACATGTGCTATACATCACCGGGCATCAGTAGAGTTTCCCAGGATGTTCTTCTCTCCGCAATATCCACATCTGGGCTTTCGGTTTGATCCCCCTGGCTCGGCATGCCTTTCTCTGGGTAAGATGCTTTTCGCTGACTCTAAGTGAGGATAAGCTGACAAATGCCCCTTTCTTTACAGGTTAGCATCTATCGGCAGTGACAAGGTCTAGGACACCTCCCTTGTTCCAGGAATGTATTAACAAATAGCAAAACAAAATTCTTCTGGTGTCATCACACAATTAGCAACCTAATGAGCTCACCGGGGAAAACAATCCCTATCTTCTCAATACACCGCGAGCCACGCACATAACAGACTTCAGCAACTTGGCTGAAGAAGCAGCTAAAAAAGCTGACTGAGGAGCAGTTAGCATTTGTGTTTTATTACAAACACCTGCTTGTGGCTCTCTGGAAAGAGGCATCCTCTGTTCGTTTTCAAAAGTATCTTCTTCAGAGGGCTGCCTAAGACAACAAATGAAGATTGGTTCTGCACCCCGAGGACGAGGATAAGAGGAAAATCTTTCCTCCTGGTTCTCTCTCCGCCTTTCTCTCCCCACACTGGAAAAAATGTATTTGTGCAAGCAAATAGCTGGAAAATACCGTGATACTGCCCGGCAGCAGCTCGTGTCCGTGGAGGTCCTGGAGGCTATCATCAAAAGCTAGCAGCTCCAGCCTACCTGCCAAGGCAACTAAGAGGAATGTCTTGTTTGCCCTACTGCCGTGGGGCTCAAGGCTGTGCAATGCACTCTTTACGGTTATTTTATCGAGTGGAGGAGGCAATAACTTCACCCCAGAGACCAAGGAAGGAAGATTTCCCTCTGAGTCCTTTACAGCCTGAGCAAATAAAATAGGATTGAATGGCAAACTGGCCAGATGTGATACTTCAAGTCAATCTCTTCCATATTATTCTACCATCTCAAGCAAAATCTGAAGTCAGTTCTACACTAAAAATGTGAATTTTGGAATACTGAGCCTGTAATGCTTATCCATTTCCCCACCAGAATTTTCTGTATTTCCTTTTTTCATGTTCTGATGCACACAATTTAAGAAAAAAAAAAAAAAAAGAAAGTTTTTATCTAGTCATTGGTAGCCTTTTCTTGCAAAAGAATACATTATTTATTCTGATTTTGAGGCAATTTTGTGCCACAAAGATCCTTGCCAGAGCTACTTTTTGGAGAGATCTGCAAAAAGCTTACACATTAAACTGTAATCTTCACTAAATGTGCTCTCCATATGCTCGCAGAATAGAAAAACTGTATTATTACTGCTGGCATTCATCAGGGAACAGGCTGAGGAGACAGCTGAGCCAGTACATCAGTTTTTACATGCTTACATATATATTTATGTCATCTGCTTTACAAATGAAAAGGAAGAAAGTTTTATTCCTTGATGCTTATTTGCACAGTATTTCGGTATTTTAATAACCTTGACCCAGTGTACTGTTAAATAAGCAAGGAATCAAATGTTCTTGAAAATACGTACGGGCATGGCGTTGTTCAGGGTGTTGTTGTAGACACAGGCTCTCAGTGAGTAATCCAGCATGCAATTTTCAAACAGCTGCAGTGATTCTGCCACTTTTTCATGAAAATCTTCTGCTGATTTATTAGCACTTGCAAAGTACAGATAATCGGAGTACAGTCTGCAAATGAGATATGTGTAAGTAAATGGCAGAGGAAATGAAAGATTTATTTACATGACAATGGCAACCAGTTATACGAATTGAGGGAAAGGGCACATGTGTGTAACATTGCTCCACCAACAGCCTGTTCGGCCACTGACGCTCTTTCCATTCATTTTGATGGGGTTTGGCTCAGAGTAGCACCCACTCCAGGGACTTGCTAAACATCATCCCCGCTTTCAAGGTCAGCATCCGTTGAGAACCTGACCCTAGTGATTGTGCAAGCCAACATTTTCTCCTGAAGGCGAATTTTTCGAATGCATATAATTTAAATTTTTGTTAGCTAGAACAGTAGAACTGGTCTCAGCTGACATTGCTACCCCTCTATATTTGGTGTTCCACACTGCCATGGACAGAAACAGTCCTTATCTCAAAAGTTTAAGCTGAAATCAAAACCAACTCAGGGATGGGATGGGTTAGAAAGAGTGATTTTTATGTGATTACCAAGCTGGCCATCATCAAAAATAGGGAAAAGCCTAGATTTCCTAGCTTTTGCAGAAAGCTCCACCTCCAATCCCATATTGTTTCTATATTGACTTTCTGTCAAAACGTCCCAATTTACAGCATTATTTTAAGCTGAAATACTGCAGCCAGGTGAATGGTTCACATTTGTGCTACAGTCTGTAGTGCCGCGTTCCCCAAGCGTCCAGCCTCTACTTCGAGGACAGCAGGACGTCCACCCATGTATGCTGGCAGCATGCAAGCAAGCAGAGCCCCCGCGTCAGCTGCTGCCGTGAGCAAGAGCCACCAGCAACAGGAATTTCTCTAAGTTACAGCAGAGGAATATCCCCTCCTTGGACATTCTTCGCACAAGTTTTACAATTGCTTAGTATCACGTAGGAAAGATTATCTTAATTCAAGTCCCTTTGCATGGTAGTGGGGAAACAACCCAAAGCCTACAGGCAATAAAATATCTACTTTAGCATTAATCCCTGAAACCTTGATTAAACTTTTCCAAGATGAACATGGTTCAAAGAGACAATGGAAATGCTCTGACATGGCATAAATACTAGACTGTGAATCATCCACTGAACATGATATTTTAATTTTTCTTTCTTATTCCAAACTATGGCCAGAACAGCAATATTTTGGAGACAGTTTTGTAACACTTGAGAAGTCACCTCCCCGAGTGTGTCTGCAGCACAAATATTACACCTCCATAGCACCCACCGCTCAACACAATTCCAGAAATCCTAGATATCGTTCAGCCTTTTTCAAAAAACACAGGTGTCTACGAAATGACCTAAAAAAAATCAATTTCTTTAGGTCTTATTTTATAGCTGCAGTAACCTTTTGTATCGTACTTTATTTATTTTTTAATTTCCCTAGATTTTCACAGGTACTTGAAAATTCATCATTTAATTTAGAAAGTTTAGGCCCTAATCCAGCAAAGCACTTGAGCACAGGAATAGCTCCTCTGCACTCATTATTTATGTTAGCGTTTTGCAAGAACAGGATTTTAATTCCCATATGAAACAAATGAAGACTCTCTGTTCATTTAAAAAGGAAGAAAAGGGATACCTTTGTTGCAGGATGCATTTAATTCAATTTTTTACACACTTTAAAAGAAAAAAAAAAATCACAGCAAGCTATAGAAGATGACGTAGAAGCACTCAATGCTCTCTACAGGAGTCACCAAGACAAAGGTTCTGATTTTTATCCAGTTCTTCCCAGTCTGCCAAATGCACTTCAGACAGTTTTATTTATATGAAAAAACTCCATCTCAGAGCAGAGGGAGGGGACCAGGCTTGGGCCAGACTGGTCAGGCATCCTATTTCATAGTGATGCCCACCAGTGCTTGAGGACCACAACCATGGCACCAGGCATGTCCTCTCCCCCTGCAATGGCAGCCCTTGGGTCCCTCAGGCTGCACCCATCAAAGAGCCACCCCGCCAGCACAGGGTATGAGGCTGAGCTGGGGAGAAGCTAAGGGGCAGAGCCAACCAACTTCAACTAAATTAGGCACACAAGAGTATCTCCTGCTTGCAGAAAAGTGTGTACGTCAACAAGGCTCAAGCTTGCCCAGCTTGTTCCAGGGATGGCAGGACCAACTGCTCCTGGCAGAGCAGGTGAAAAGCTTCTTGCTGGGGGAAATCAGCCAGCAGGCATCACGTACAGCTTGGGCCCAGCCGTAATTTTATTTTAAAAGGTTTAACATGATTGCTTAGTATTTCTACTCATCCATTAAAATAAACACATCATTTTAAAGACTTGCTGACATCTTATGGAAAACTATATTCTTGAAGACAAGTTCCCTCTCTGCAGGGCAGTTGAGATTTTCTATATTTCTTTCCATCTGTTTTGAATTCTGGGGACATCTGCCTGGGAATAAAAGCTTTGCCAATTAGGATTTCAGCTGTTCCAGCTACTTGAAGTCATTACCCTCAACCACCATCCATTACAATGAAATAACGATGCCTCTGACACCCACCATCACAAACCTTGATGTCCTCCACATATCCCCCATTGGGGGATAGACCAGACCCAGTGGAGGTTAGATGAGACCCTGTCCCATACCCTGTGCAGCACCCACATCCTCCTGGCTACTGCAAAGTAACTGCTCCGCTGCCCTGCGTCGCTGGTGGAGCTGCCCAGGCTGCTCCTTCTGCCACGGCTGCTTTTGTTCCTGTAGTTCAGATGAGCTCTCAGCAACAAAGGCATAGGGAATTGTAAACAAAAAGAAACCAATTTATCATAAATACAGTCAGGGAGATGAAGCTGACTTTTTATCTCACCCTTATTAAAGCTGGCAAAGAGCTACACCCACATTGCAGAGGGTGGTTAAAGCAACCAGGCTATTCGTCACTAATTTACACAAGGAAGCCACTTCAGCCAGCTCTCTCGCATAAAATTACCATCTGTTAAACCCTGAGGTCAGGAGATGCCGTTCAAGAGTTGGGAACTGTATTTCCTGACATGGGAGATGGGAAGCGCTCGCACAGCTCTGCCTCTCACCAGTAGCCATGTCCTACTGCCGGGGAAGCTCGTCAAGGAGCATCCGCCCCTTCCCGCTGCCAGGTCGCCCTGGCGGGGTGCGGGCTGCCTGCACAACCACCCTGTGCCTGCCCTTCTGCCAGTGCCCGGGCTCTCACCACAGCCCGGTCCCCATCATCATCATCATCATCCCCTTTTGCTGGATGTTTCTGGGGCTTTGCCCTCGAGCACTGACCTAGCCCTAAAATATCCCTAGAGCTACAGAGAGACACAATTCACCCCGCCTTGGTCTGATCCTTGTGGACTCTGCCTCCATCCCCTCCACCCTCCCCATTACCCTCATCATTATCATCCTCCTTCAGAGGACACAGTGGAAAGAATTGCCCTAGAAATCTGAAGGAAGACTGGAGAGAAAAGTGAAACGCAAGTGAAAAGAAGGGCATTCGTGGCTTACAGAATGAAGAAGCATTCAAGAACAGCCCACACCGCTGCAAAAGGAGCCCTTTTCGTCTACAGACAAAATCAGGAAGACCAAGGATGAACTCCTAAGCAGCTGTTAGCTGTGCAAGCTAAAATAGTCTAGGGAAGCTTTATATGAGTGTTGCACCAAGCATTTTTAAGATTAAAAACGTTGGTATCATTTGCTGACTCTGGAGCTATTTACAATCTTTTAGTTATTTGGAACAGTACGCCCCTTGAAGACATAAACCTTATTATGTAACATGAATTGAAGCATTTCACAGGACCACTTATGCCGAGACATGTAAACGCAGTGCCATACTCAGTCCAGTGAGCCCTGCTGAGAACCAGGCATATTAGCTCAGGTAGTTGAGTTATATTGCATTTGGCAATGTATAAATTATTTTTTTCAGAGTACCTCAGGTGTCCATGCATGGCACTCTGTGGCATTTACACTCATATGGCTGTCTTTAAAAAATTATCACAATTATATAAGCCAAAATACACAGAAGAAAACCCCTTGGCAGCTCTCATCATAAACCAAGTAACTCTGTCAAATGCCATGTGAACACTTATTTGCATCCAAGAGAGTGAGAGTGAATAAAAATATTATAGTAAGAAAATTTTCTTGTGTACTTTAGCAACGTGATCCTTGCTCACCTTTCAACAGGGTCTCTCAGCATGATGATAAGTTTGGCATTTGGCTGGAAGGCATGGATAAAATCCTGGATTAAGAAGGGAGGCTCTCCTTCAGTACTGTTGTCATAAAAGAAAATCCAAGCGTTGTTGTCCCACATCGTCGAGGCGCTGGCCTCCCCTAAAAATTAAAAGCATCTCTGTTAGTAACTCATTGCATTCTTTGTAGAATTTTGAACTGGTGTAGACTGTTTAGAAGTGACTCCATTAATTTTAACATACAAATTAGTTCTTGCAAATTAATCTGGCTAATGCTCCCCAGAGCCAGAGCAATCCCACTGTCTTGTACCTTTGTGAATTTAGTGATGGTTAAGGCAGGTTTTATGTAATTTCACCTGAAACATAACCATCCACTAACCACACTGCTTCCTCGTAGTGGTTAACACATACAAATATATCTGATCTATACCAAAAAAGATGTGGACAGGCTGGAGGGGGTCCAGAGCAGGGCCATTGAGATGATCCAAGGACTCGGAAGCCTTGCATATGAGGACAGGCTGAGAGAGCTGGGTTTGTTCAGCCTGGAGAAAAGGAAGCTCAGAGGGGATCTCATCACCACCTACCAGTACCTAAGGGGTAGCTACAAGGAAGATGAAGACTCCCTGTTTACAAGGAGTCACATGGAAAGGACAAGGGGCAATGAACACATGTTGCTCTTGGGGATATTCTGATTGGACTTGAGAGGGAAATTTATCACCATGAGAACAGTCAACCATTGGAATAATCTCCCCAGGGGAGTGGTTGACTCTGTCACACTGGACATTTTTAAGACACAGCTGGACAGGGTGCTGGGCCATCTTGTCTAGACTGTGCTCTTGCCCAGAAAGGTTGGACCAGGTGATCCTTGAAGTCCATCCCAACCTGGGATTCTATGATCTGGGCTAGAACAGGCTGCTCAGTGTTTTGGCCCACCCTCTAGCAAGGAGGCATCGCTGCCAAAGAGCTGCCGTGTTCCTTGTAGCACCCCAAGGGTTGGTTTTAATGCTCCTGATCTCAGAGAAGTTGCTGACAAATTGCACAATTTGACACAAACTAAAGAAAAAAAGTGGAAACCACCACTCCAGCAGTCAATAGTGTTTAGAACATAAGGAGGAGAGTTGGTGAGCAAATAGGAAATAATAAAAAGAAAATGCACCAACAAGCTGAATTGTGTCACTGCTGTTTGAAACATCCCTTTCTGAGAATTAGCCATTATCAAAGCTTTTTTATATAACTACAATTATTCATGTAGATTAAGTCAAATACAAGTATTTACTAAATATTAGACAAAAGAAAAAGTTTATAGAATAAATAACACATTTGGTTAAATGCCAGAGTCTGACATCCTTACTTTCTGAAGAAGCTCACTCTGCAAGTAATGCTACAGGGAGAAACACAATCAGTAACGTCTCTGCCAGAACAAGGCATATGATGCTTCAGCTGCTAAATAAATGATCTGATATGATGTTTTGAACTGTGTAATCTTCCCCCCCCCCCCTTTTTTTTTTAAAGTAATGCTGGCATTTATATGGCACACCACTGTTTAATAAAACATATACAGAAGCTTTTTGGAAACTTCCATTCTTTGACAGTCTAATGAGAGCTAATTCTTGTTAATGAGGTTTTTTGAATCAAAAGGAATGAGATGAAAAAATAATGTTGTAGGCTTATAGACTTGCACATGATTTCCTTCCCCCCCCCCCCCCCTTTTTTTTATCTCTCCTGGGAAAGTCCAATAAAGATTTTAAAACATGGCCAAAACATAACATGAAGCAGGTGCTGGCTCCAAACTCCAGCTTAACATAATGTGATTCATTAATAAAGTCTGTGAGCTGTTAGAAAACACATTAATCTTCTGTCATGCTCATTTTGCTTGTTTTTGGGAGGAGGAGATCAGGTCCATTGGCTAAAGCCAGGTATTCACAACAGCTCTGCTCTTCCATTCTAAATTAATTAGCCAAAACACTGCCTAATCATCGGTGGGCTTTGACTTGTCAATTAAAACTCAATTAGCCCAGCTCCCATGCTGGAGGAAGCAGAAACACAAAAGACTATATATAGGGCAAGAGCTAGCCATACCACAAAAGTATGCTGCAGTGATTTCTGTGGTATCAGAAGATGGTATAATGCAAATGGGTACGAGCACTTGCATACAAAGATTTGCAGAATAGTGTACTCCAGGGATGAGAGCGACCTTGGAAAGTCACTGCTACATCCCCATGACAGGAACGGCCAGGCTTAAACTGCTCCCTCAGAATCATTTGCCAAAATCGTGCCAAAGATTAAAGTCTAGGACCTCACTGAGCCATCTATTCCTCTCTTGAACAGCTTTTATGGTCTCCCCTCATACTTCTGTAGACTTCTGATCATATTTGATGTTCTGTTGGATTTATTCCAATTAGCTCATATATAGTGACCAAACCGAAGAGCATCTGCTTACACACGTGCATTCTGTGAAGGGAAGATCCCAGGCACACGACCGAATCATGCTAAGGCATTAACGGGGAATCAAGGGGCTGCTCTACTGCAGTCAGTCCAGGATAGCCTGGGTTCAGGAAGGCAAATCTTCCCAAAACAAGACGAGTGTCAAGAATGAAGGGAGGGGAGGAGTTAAAAATAAATAAATAAATAAATAAATCATTCTGTCTCTGCTGACCCTTATAATTTTAATTTCTTGAAACAGCCAAAAATACTCCTGACGATTGACAGTGTTTCTTTCTGTTTTACAGTACAGATTTAGTATCTGCAAAGAGAGAGAGCCACACTAAACACGAGATAAATTAATCACTGCTATAGTAATTATGTTAAACCAAAATATATATTAATTTTCTTATGAACTTAAATATCATATGAATTACTGAATTGCCTAAGGAACAGCTACATAACCTCTTTATGCAGTCATTACAGGATTAAAATCATACTGTGTTTTCACAAGACATTCCTCTGGATTTATTCTATTAATGACCACAAATAAACAAGTCCTGCTCTGAATGCCTCAGGCTAGATCAGCGTTGCCCTCTCTGGTCCATCTCTAAGCAGATGTTGGTTTTTTGGGGAAAATGCAATTATTACCCACTAAGTATAACATCCAAAGAAGCTTACATTTTCAAAATAATGTAACATGATGAAATGTTTATAGTTTTAATTTTATTTTTCTTTCTAGTCATCTGAAATAAGAAAATGGAAGATTCTAAGCAAACCTGATATCCATCGAGATTCAATTTAGACTAGCTAGCTTTGTTTTGTTTTTCACCAAGGTCATAAAAGACTGACTTAATGAGTATAATCATTCAGGACTTTTCCTGTAAACTCAATAAGAAAAGCGAACATAACCTTAATGATACAAGAAATGAGACTACAGGAAAAAGAAACACAAAGTGAACTCTAGAAAAAGCTGTAACAGGAGGTAAGTAATCAAAGATGTACGTTGCCAATTAGATTAGTGAATTTAATTAGTATAAGCACTTCACCCATGAAAGGACAGGAGATATTATTCTAAGTAGGAGGAAAATCCGCAGATGTCCTTGATGGCAACATTTAAGACCCCCATCTTGGAAATTTTGCTCAATGTTGAATATTTAATAAAGTGAATAACAGACTTAAATGGAAGCTGAGAAAGTATTGAACAAATGTGACGATAGCCAAGTCTCTGGTTTTGTCACTGTTTCATCAAGCCAACAATAGGTTAAATTTTTTTTCTTAGAATGAGATTAAAAAAAAAAAAAAAAAAAAAGAGTCTGAGGGTATTTCCTCTGAGGGCAGGCAGCAAAAATCTTGTCTCTATTTTCTGTAGAATAATGACTTCAGGCCTACTTGAAAAGTCTCTTTTCAACAGGGAACAGTCTCTTGCACAACTAGTGTTCTCACAGAATGTGTCTGGTTTCCCTGGGAAATTTTGAGGTGATGGAGTAAGGCTGGTAAAACTCTTCTCCCCTCAGTTTTCTGATTTTAGCAGAGAGCAAAAGTAGAATTCAGAAATTGCTACTGATGTTCCTCATGGGCACTGTAAAGCAATGGCACCATGGACCTCAGTGGATGAGCACGGTGGATTGACTGCTGTGTGTCATGGGAAGGATCCCTCCCTAGACCCCAGTCCTAACCATGGACTTCCATAAGATACAACACAACAGCATTTCTAAGCCATTTTTTAACATTAGTCAGTTGATTTAATAACAACTGAAATGGTAAGATTATCTTCAAATAGCATCCTGTACTGTGCCTTTAGGTTCTACAAGTGAGAAAAAATACTGCGCAAAATAGATTCGACTTGACTCTGCATATTCCTGCCCTTGAAACTTGCAGTATCTTTGCTGTTAATGAAGCAGTTCAGGGGGTTAATAATTTTTATTTCAGTCCACCATAGGCTACTTAGGGATGATGACATGAAAAATGGTGGTCCTTCTTCCTACACGTATCTTACGTTGGAGCTTGAGAAGAGAGCCGCTTGGAGCTGTGTTGCTCTCCTGGAAACTGTCTCCAGCCAGCTACAGGATTTCTGCAGCTCCAGTTGTGTGTTGTAGTATCACAATTAGTGTGTTATCCCAGACACATTGCTACAGCATTTGAACCTGAAGCTACAATCCTGTGGCTACAGACCTACCCCTCGTAATGAAAACAAAATGAAAATAATGTTTGAAGGAGTCACCAAGGTCATTCTCTTTTTTTTTTAAAAAAAAAAAAGAAAAATTTCATTAAATGGTGATATTCCTCAGATATTTATTCCTTGCTCAGGCATTTTCTGAAGGTAATCACAACTTTTTAACAAAGCAAGTGACCACCCTCCAGGAAAAGGCAAGAACTTCTGCACTATCCATGTACACGAGAGAAAACCAACATCAGGGGTTCCGTGCTCTGAATCATTCACATCTGGGAAAATGACCCTCTCATGCCTCAGCCACAGAAGCTGCCAGCCTGGAGCCAGAGGCATATTTCAGAAGCTGTATTTGCCCTACCAATGATGATGTTGTTCATCTTGCTGCGCTCTTTTGCTGCTTCGTTCTGCAGTACACCCTGAATCTGATGTGCTGCTAAGTCAAACAGATCAAGGTAATCTTCCACCGGGTAGCGATCATGAAATCCATCCCTCAGACGAATGATTCCTAAAAACAGTGAAAAAGAGAGGGGTTAAAAATAAAAAAAATAATAGCAGGGCAAGAAGAACTGCCAGTGTAAACCAAGATGCGGCTTCACTGACATGGCTGGCACTGAGCCAGCTAACGTAGGCACAGAATTAGACCAATGAAGTGTAACTCTCCGATAAAAGTGCCAATAATGAAGAAGCCAAGATTTGAGATACTATATGATTAAGCCATAAATTCACAGTGATAGGAAATATCTTAAGAGTTCTGTTTTATAGTTCCTGCATGAATAGCTTGCATTTATTTTCTTCTAAATTTAGCTTTTGGAATTAATATAAAAGACCACATTCTGCTTTCATTTGCACCAATATAAATTGAAGTAATATTGGACTCCCACTAGATTTATTGTATTGAGATTGAGAACAGGCTCTGGTGCCAAATATGCAAATCAACATGCATTTATCAATATCAGAAAAGAGGAAAAATCGTTCATGTTTTTATCTTTTACAAGTACGATAACAAAGCTCCATGACAGTGTCTTTTTTTTTCTCCTCTCCTTCCCTACACTCCAGAGTGCATTCAGTATCACCTTCTCCCTGCATTTCTCAGCACGTTGAGCCACATCTGTGATTTTTAATCTCCTTTTCCCACTCTTCTTTCCAACTCTAGTCTCACTTCTCCACTTCCTGTACATGCTGCCCATGCTTATCTTTGCATTCTTGCTTCTTACCATACCACAAGAGAGTTTCTCAAGCGGGCAGGGGTCAAGGACAGCAGTGGGAAGGCAATCGAGTAGGAGCAAAGCTAAGAGGATAGAGCAGGACTTCTCAGCTCTCCCTTTCCCGTTCCCACAAGGCCAATAATTATCAAGATAAGCAAGGGAGTTCTTTTGTCTATTCCCTCTGATTTTCCCCTTTAGGAAAGTGGGATTTAATGAGGGTAGAAGAAACCTCAGCAGTGTATTTTGACCTGTTGGGGGGGGGGGGGGAGGTACATGCATGGTGCTACACACTGCTTTGGTTCATTGCCACTCCACTCATGGGAATAGAAACTGTGGCTAAGAGCCAGGAAAGGGAGACAGTCAAGCTGGGACAAAGTCCTGTAGAGCATCAACCGTCCCAGAAGAATGGGAAAGCGGTGATTTGCGAAATGGGGCCTTCCCAGGAGGGTTGTTTAGCTTCAGCTGAAATTAGTCAGTCTCATAAAAATCCACTGAATCAGAGAATTCCATAGAACAGAGAGACTTTCTTCTCCAGCTAAATGTTACAAACTAAACCAAGTTAATATCCAGGAGCATAGGAGTCATACCCACTAGCTGGCTCATAAAGGGGGCTGTCTCAGTTTCACTTGTTAGTCTATTTGTCATATTCTCTTTTTTATTTCTTTTTTTTTCCCTTTTATTTTTTTTTTTTAAATAGTAACCATTAGCTAATGTATTGATTGGGCACAGAGAAAGGACTGAGCCACCAGGAGCAAAACTTAATCTTCCATTTTCAATGGCAGACAGATGATGATGGGAAGGTCATCTCAACAGGTCTTCGTCCCATGACATCCCAAGTTCTGCAATCTTTCCCCATTGTTCAGCTTTACAAAATAACTTAAAAAAACATAATTATGCAAAAAAAGCTCTCTTCAAGGATCTGCACTTGGTCCCAGGTGGCTGACCGCAAGATCGTGCAAGTGGAGAGTTTGTGAATGTCAACACAGAGATAGGAATGCATCCTTGTTCTCAAATTCTATGTACTCCAGCCTGATTTCCTGCATTCTTCTGCCTGTTTGGTAGATGCATTTCTGATCTTTAGTGAGTCCACTCTTGCTTTAGTGAGTCCAGTCTTGGTTTTAGTGAGGTTGGATGCACTACTTGCTCCGACATTAATTCCAAATATTTATGTTGAGGCTATTGTAGATGTAGAGAAGTATTTAGTATAAAGGATTTGAGCTTAACATATCAGTGCAGTTCAGCTTTTCCTGCCAGCACTCTCATGGAAGACACGATTTTCCACAGAAGGTTTTGCTGACAGTCCCTGCATCTACACACCAGAGAACAAGCAGCACAGTGTTCACGCTGGAAGGCGACCAAGTCTAAAATCCCCTTTCTTCACTGATCTGACTTTTCATCTTCAGGTCAGGAGGTAACTCTTATCATTTGTCTTCAGTCAGCCGCTGACTGTGATAAACGAGTGCCTTCTCATGGGGCTTTAGGGGGCACCACGATGCTTCTCTTGTTTGACTTTGTAACTAGCCCAGCTCCCCCATTCACACTGCTGCCTCCTAGGAGCATCTCCTAAACCAGACCAAATTATCTCAAAAGCAAAACCGTATTTTCACCACATTGTTTTAACTCTTAGTTTATAACAAACATTTAGAAAATGTCTAAAAAAGTATTTTAGCCCCTTTCTTATGGCATTTGCAAAGGAAGAAAATACAAACTCTAAGAACAGAGCAAAATTATTTCTCTAAGAACAGAGCAAAATTATTTCTCTATGAGAAATATGAAATCCTGACTCTGTGGCTGAGCCCTCCTCCTCACTGAGCAGCAAGTATCAAAGCCCCCTTCTGCAGGAGCTCAGAGGTTCTTCTGGGCTCCAGGGCATGGGGAAGGGAGCTGGAAACGTCAACACCACATGCAGGCAAAATAAAGAATTTAAGGTATGACCCTGAAATAAAGAACAGAAGCAGCACTGCAGGTGCCCCGGTCCCTCAGAAGGTGTCCTTCCTTGCTGTTAGCCATGGCAGTTCTTTAGAAGAGATAGCTTCCCACCTCAAGGAAGCTAGAAGAGCACCAAAGGACGGTAGTGATGCAAAATCCTCATCAAATGATCCACCCCACAGTGCTAGGTTTTCTCTTTTTCCAAAGGCAGTGTCTGCAGTAAAGCAACAGCAAATTGGAAACAGAAGTGAAGATAATGTCACCGTAAAACAAATAGTATCTTCCTCCTGGAAATAGTAGTATCACTGAAAAGCCTATGATCTTTGATACCGAAGTCATACGAAGTGAGGGCATACCAGCACTTAACAGCTAGACCCAACAGTGGGAGAATCCAGAGCCTGGGTGGATACAGTAAGCATTATTTGCATCTACATTTAGAGGAAGGCACTAAGTACACAGCAGAGTCGGGAATTGAAACTGGGTCTTCTATCTCTCGTCTACTCCTAACCACAAGATTGACCTTCCTTGGTGCCGGGGGAAGAGAGAACAAGGAGGACATAAACACTTTGGATGGATAAAATGATGTGCTCAGCCTCACAGCCCTCAGACAACCTTTGAAGATGCAGTCACAAGGGGTGGACGCGCCTTGCTCCAGGAACCTCAACTGTTCAAGTCTGCCTTCAGAGACGAAGGGTCACTTCATGAAATATTGATGTCACCCAGGAAAAGAGCATCAAAAATAGGCGCAGGTTCCTCAGTGTGAGAGCGCCTTCTCATGCAGAGAGCATCTCTACTGTTCAGTACCTGACTAGAGCTGAAGCACTAATGAAGCTCCTACCACAAAGCACAGTTGTATTTATAGAACCATAAGGACCAAAGCCACCCACATTTCAAATACTGACCCATCACTTACTCATGTAAGAAAGGCTTTACAGAATTTTGCAATAGAAAACTATCACTTCTATTCTTTAAATCTCCCATCACAACCTAATAGTTCCTCTTTCTGCTTTTACAAATTGGCAGGGTTGGGTTTATCTAGTGGTTTTATTTTTTCCTAGATTTTCCGAACCACTGCAAATAAACCAGATGAAATGTGCATCATCTCAAGGTTTAACCCAAAACATCATTAAACAAAAGCAGACTGGAACCTACTGAGCATCCATTGCCCAGATTTCTCAAAACTACTAACTCCAGTGGTTTCAAGGTAAGCCAATATGGAACAAATCCATAAACTTCATCCCAAATATATACAAGAAACACCAAAGTTTAATAGAGACAAGTCGTCTGAATACCAGAGGACGTGTTTACTCACCAAACCGTTTTCTTGTCCACCAGTGTGGCTCTTTGATTGCTGAGAACCGAACGTCAGGGTGCAGCCTGAGCCGGTCGTACAGATCTGTCGTTCCACACTTGGGCTGGCCAATGATGTAGAAGTGGGGGAGACAGCGCAGGCGGTAGTGTTTGTCCTTATAATGGTACAAGTGGTTCCAAAATACCTTCCTGAGGTAATCAAATATGGTTCGAAAGCGCTTTGAATACAGTGCATAGGAGTTTGTTGCATAAGGATCTGTGGTTGTGTTTCCTCTGTACTCTTCATACCAACAAGGATTCTTGCTATTTGGAAGGAATTTATTAGGAATTACTGAAAACATCTGCAACATAAAGAACAACAATTTCAGTCAAGGCAGCAAAAAATTGACAGCTATATTTTTCTAACTTAGCACAGTAAGAGAACATAACAGAAACACTATGTGGACCTTTTTGACCCTTATTTTTTTAACTACAAAGTCGAACTAACTTATTTCTTCTGATGACCCTTGAATCAAATCCTGTACAAACAGTTGGACTGGGAGAGGAGTACATTTAGAAAACCTTTGATTTTAAGGCCAGAAAGGACCTCGATAATCCTCCAACTTCCCTGCAACCCCAAGAATTAAAGTCAAACACATAATACTCAAATCAAATTAACTTCCAGTTTTCAACTCTGAAATACAAGGTTTGCAATGACTGGATTTCCAGGGAGGCATACTGGTAATCAGTTATTAGAAAGGCTCCTTTCTTATTTATCATTTAAGGCAACTGGCAAATATAAGTCAGAATGATTTTGCATGAGACAAGGTAAAAATTCAATGAGATTGTACAGCTACAGGAAGATGCCCTGATTTTTTGTTTTGGGTGTCAAGACCATTTATATAACCCATCCATTTTGCCCATTACTCAGAAGGACAAGATCAACTTTTCAGCTGGTGTAAATCAGGAGGCTCTAGATGGTGTACATCATTACATGAAAATCTAAGCAGTTGCACTTTTTTTAAATCTCAGTAAAAGATTGACCCAAAAGCCTTAAATAAGCAAGTATACAGCAGTTTCAGACACACTGTAATTCATACTTACATGTGGCTCTTGTTTCCTCAGCTCTTCTAAATCAGGGTGCTGTCTCGTTATAAACTCTATCTTTGAAGTAATAGTGTCAATAATTAATTTAATGCTTGGATAATCCTTTACGTATGAAATATTCATTTTAGAAGGCTGGTAATGGTCTTTCATGTCACTAAGGCTTTCATTGTCCATTAAGCTTGGATTGCTAGTAAAAGCTCCGTAATGGAAGGGAGATGGTATTAACAACAGGCCATGCTTGGCTCCAGTCAGTATGTAGGATGCCATCACTAGAGTCATTATAATCAACCCAAATATTAGGCTGCATAGCTTCCCCTTCCTCAAGCAGAAAAATCCATTCCAGCTTTCACTGTGATCAGTCCTTACTTCCAGAACTGCAAGCAACTTCATCTGCTTGCTATCGGTGTACAAAGGGATCTTATTTTCTCCTTTGCAAACAGGACACTTCTGGTTATTATGATTAGGTCCACGGCATCTGAAACACTGTCTGTGCAAGTCATTTGATAATAAATGTATGCAACAATTAATGCAATACCTCATATTACTACTGTTAAACTCCTGTATTAATGAACCAAGCACAGCCATAAAAATGTTGCTGAAGCATATGAGTCATCTTCTGTAAGGCTGAAATTATTTAATTCCTTGAGTGATTCTACAACTACTCAGCAACACAAAAGCACAGGTTTGAACCAGAATAGTTAAAAGCACTCAAAAAGTGACATCTGTCATATAAAGAAAAAAAAAAAAAAAGAACCAACGCACAAAAATAGATGTACTGTGGATGTGGTTTCAAGAATTTGGCTTAGTGAGAGGAATGTGGTGAAGTAAGAATCAGCTACACAGCTGGCTCAAGTTTTTCCCATTGAACAAAATGAGAAGGAAGAAAAATTGTTGCGTAGCATGAAAATATGCAAGAAATAAAAATAACTCATTGTCCTCTGATTTATGCTGGAATAGGCAAATATGGGTAGAAATTCCCAGGTATTCTTAAAACAAGCAGGTTCCAAACCAAACCACTGCTAGTAGAAGCTTCATCTTCCCAGAGATGGTTCCAGAGATTTGCATTGTACAACCTAAAAAAACAAAAGCGTATGTACATACAGAAGAGCAGACATAATACCTACATCCACCTTCATTCAAAGCCATAGCAAAGTACAATCTACCACGAGTAATTTCACAACTCTGTTTGAAAGACGTCTTCTACTGGCCAAGTATATTAATTACAGCACTCACGATATTAAACCTAGGAAACGTTTGGCTTCAAGTCCACAGCGAGTTGCCCTTTCCTTTCAAGCACCCATATGCTCACATCAACAAACAGTTGCTGCCACAGGTAACACTACGTGACTCCCCTCAGCTGCTCACTAACCTAGCTAGCAGATCTTAATCCGCTCTTTAAGTACGGAAGCATTTTTGGACAGTGTCCAGGAACACAGGTTTAAATATTCAGCCTATATCTGTGCATGGGGACCTTAAATTAACTGTCCAAAAGTGGTGTAGGAACCCAGTTAAGAGGACAAGGCAGGGATAAAATAATAGTCTCCTTTCAAGCATATGAAATAAAAAGCCAAAGAAAAAACCCAAAAACCTCAAGGAAGACATTCAGCAAATCGAAGGGATTAAATAATAGACATGAGCAAAAGCTCACGACAGGATCTCTGGTTTCTGGACCAAATGATTCTGGGATGAGAGTTGCCACTCGCAACGCGCTGCAAAGCCACCGACTTACTTTCAGCACTAGTAGCCAAACACATTTTGAAAACGTAGTACTCACTAAAAATGGAATGCTACTTAAAAAATGGTGTTACTTAAATTAAATGTACAATCACAGTACCGCAGCTTCAAGGCAAGCCCCTGGATCCAGCAAATCCTCTTAACAGTGTGCACTTTGGTACGAGAGAGGTCGTGCAGAAACTGCAGGAGCTGATGTCCCCTTGCTCCAAGTCAGCCACCATGGGTAGGGACTTGAGCACTCATGGGTCCCATGAAGGTCTCCACATCCACAGACACCAGAGGCTGAAGCTCTCTGCTGCACAGGGTTTGTGCCATCCTCCTTTTAAACACTTCGACACCATGGCTGCTTACAGTCAAAAAGTGATCAGAGCTCTTTAAAGTATTTATGTCAAGCTTTGGCCTTGGTTTGAGCGCATCCATGCTTGGCTTTCCAAGCAGCATTCAGAGACACTTAAAGTCACAAACAAGTCAGCAGCTTAAGAATGGTCTTAATGAAAGCATATTTATGCATAGTTCCTCTAGAATTTCTGTGTTTATGGTTTATTAAATACCTTACTGGAACTACGCACATTTTAAGGTCAAAATCAACTCTCTATTTTGAGAAGCCAGTTTATCAAATACAAAAGTTCACAGATAATATACCTATATACTAGAAAATATTTTTATATTTTAGGATTACTTTGCTGGGGAACTAAAGACAGGAAATATTTTAAAACAATCTTGAAAAGTCTGAAGCAAAACAATAAACTGGCACAGGATGAAAAGGAAAAGAAAAAGATGAGGAAAACCTGAGGGACAGTAGCAACGTATGACTGACGGGCAACTTCTATTTTGGCTTTTGTCACCTGATAAAGGCAGAACTTCCTTTTAGTCTCTGGGAATGGAGATGCCTTAAGGCTCCAGTGCTGTGATGCTTTTTGTCCATCCCAACGTGGATACCCATGAAATCAGAGACCCAGTTCTCCCCCAACACCTCTGTTTTGCCGCATCACACGGGACCTGGTGTGCCACACCCCCCTTTTCAGCCCTTCTGCAGACAACCCCAGGGTAACTACTCTGGTTAATGCTGAAGGTTCAACAGCAAGCAGTCTTAACCATATTGTGACTAAGAGGCTCAATATTGCCTCTGTAGGACAGAAAAAGGACTGCCCTTTCCATGCACGGCCAATGAAGGGCATATGGACCCCACAGATAATATATAGCACTTCATTACAGATAAAGGAATTCAGGAGCATGGCAGCTTTAGCTGAACAGGACAACAACTTTTGCCCAGAGGACTATGGATGATGAAATGCTAATTAATTGAATTATTTTGAATTGAATGTGTTTTAATAAACTTCACTGCTTTATGGGATATCAAAGGTCCAACGTTCACTTTTACTACTTAAAATGAAAATGCATTTTCCAAGTCACCTTAATCAAAATATGAAACAGGAGATATTTGTGACAATTCACACTTACGAAAAATTAGTGTACTATCAGAGTAAGACAAAAAACTTCTCACATAGGTACAATTCTCCTAGTTAAAATACATCTCAGTAACCACACAAACATTTTTTTCTCATTACTCTTTGCCAGTGGTTTCGTCCTCTGGACCCACATTT
The DNA here is from genome assembly GCA_018403395.1 of Gorsachius goisagi. Lineage (NCBI taxonomy): Eukaryota > Metazoa > Chordata > Aves > Pelecaniformes > Ardeidae > Gorsachius > Gorsachius goisagi. The sequence goes on from BOSO01009712.1 coordinate 65,201, forward strand.
GCTGCTTTTTCTCTATAAAAATCCACCTTTCCTTTTAGGGCTCAGAAATGCTTTCTCTCTGCGTTATTTCCAAACGTCTGTCTTTCTTCCTTGTCCTACAGTGCCCTTTGTTCCACCCCAAACCACCTAACTTAACTCAGCCTTTTTCATGCTTCTGTCTTCAGCAGAAATCTTCCTGCCTGACTTTATCCCTTGGCTCCTGAGGAACAGCACAGACTTACACATTTCTGAAAAGCACATTTGTGAAAATATGAAAAAAATATGAAAATAATTTCTCATGACATTACAATGGATAGACAATGGGTCCTCACATTGACTCCTGCAACGCACCAAACTATAGAAATATAATCATTACTAATTGTAAGTCCCAGAATCTGGCTATTTTGCCTTTAGCTCTTTCAACTTCTTCTGATTTCTTAAGAAACATTGATATAATTCTAATAAAAACTCCTGGCTCATTCCTACAAAAGCGCCCAGCTCAAATGGAGCAATCACTTCAGATCCTGCATTCCTCGTCGTTCTTCTAGCTGCATTTTTGTATGAGACAAAGGGCTTCTGTAAAATTATTTGTCTTCTTGAAGTTTCTCCCACCTAATACTGTCACTTATTGGAGAACTTCCACAGTCAGAGCAAGCAGGTTGTATCTGAACAGCTCCAGAATATTTATTTAGATAAACACTGAATGAAAGCATTTGCAAAATAGCTTGCTACAAGAAAAGTTCATTTCCTTAGTGAGTTTATTTTACAAGTCAGATGAGGCAGACAGAAATTGTAGCCTAATCATTACTAACTGTATTTAAACCAAAGGGAAGGAAATCAGTGTAAGAATTCTCAAAGAAACTAGTCTTCAAAACTTCTCTAAAGAAATGGGCTTGTGATGATTTTGACAGAAGTCCGAATGACTACAGACTAAATTGGATTCATATGTGTAATATTAAAACCAGAAAGTTTATGCTTTCTTATACATAAAATATCCCTCCCCCAAATGAATGAAAAGAGAAGCTAAGGAAAGGCAAGAGGAGAGAATGATCCAAGATTTAAAGCAGGAAAGAGCTCAACGGTTGTGCAAACACCACCAACAGTCCTCATTGCTGGAGAGAAAGAGGATGAGAAAGGGAGGTCCTGACAACAAGTGGAAAGTTTCCTTGTTGCAAGTCAACACTTCAGGCAGCAATAGGACACCTGGGCAAAGATCTCCGAAGAGGAAGCAAAGGAGGCAGGAGGAGACAGAAATGCTGTCAGGACAGATTAAGACATCATCCACAGAGGTGACAGAGGAAATCATGAAAACAGAGTTAGTTCCCAAAAAAAGACTGTAGAAAAAAAGAGGATGGAGATGAGGGCCCTGGTAAGAAAAGATAAGAAAAAGGAGGTGAAAAAAACACCTTTTAAAAAAGATGCACAAAGAAGAGGCTACAGGTTACAGTGGTGGCTATAAAAAGATTTGGTAACCAGGAGGCAGCCTACAGCATCACTTCAATTAACGTAACCATGTGCTACACATTTGTTTCCATGTAATCCTTCCACCTTGAACTCCTCCACTTTGACACCCAGTGAGTATCTCAATATTTGCCCAGACCTCTCTGCTCTCCATCTCCTTGCTGTTTATTTTCAGATGGACTGGTTACCATGCACTATTTAGAGAAAAAATAAATCCATTTTATCCAGTCCTCTTCTAACGGGGATCTGAAATCTGCTCAGTGATACTGATTGAACAGATTTATCTGAGATAGTCTTATGGAATCAATTCAAGACTTGTGTATTTGACATTAATTCTCAGAGTTTTAAACGAAGTCATCGGAGATATATTAATGGATACAGGGCACAGAATCTCAGAAAAGCCACATAAGCTTCTCAGTCCTATTTTATATCCATTTGTATGTTAATAAAATGAACTGGAATTTATTGAGGTGCAGACACTTCTCATGAAACTCTGTAACAAATATTACAAACCCAAGGAAAAACCATGTTAAACCTTTGACCACTGAGGAAAATGCTTTATCGGGAAGCTGATACATGGTGGGGGGGGGGGGGGGGGGGGGGGAAANNGGGGGAAATATGCTTAGGCTGTAATAAAACTGAGATCTTAATCACACCAGTCATGAGGGAAAATTTAAAGTTCCACCAGCAACCATAACTCTGCCAACTTACGCATACGTGCTACAACAGGCTGCTTAATTAGGTGATCAGTTCGACGACCCACCACAGGGCAATATGACATATTACTGAGCCAATAGACAAGAGAAGTTGATTTTATTTTATTTTTTTTTAATAACTGCTAGTTGCAGGCATACCATTTTACATGATTTTCCACTGTCAGGTTCATGTAGTAAACACATAAAAGTCAGGGTAGGATTCCCTACTGCCACTCACTTCTCTTTATCAAGAAGTTTTTCATAAAAGTTCATTCCCCAGCCTCTTACCATGCAGTGAAGGATACCCACCAGAAGGCCAGGATCTTTCGCCAGCATAAGCTGCCCTCATTTTCCTCATTCACCCAATGAAATAGGACCTCTACAATATCTTTTTTTTGTTTGTTTCTTCCATTCAACATTTCCAGCAGTCATAACCACAGATACACTTCACTTTTTTTATATTTCGATATAGAAAGCAGAAGGATGTGAATTGCAGACAGAATAAAGGTTATGAGATTTGAGTTGGTAATGAACCATTTATGTCTTTTTATATTTTAGTTGCAAAACTGCTGTAGGTTCACTGGCAGAATATTACTCTCTTTACACAACAAGCAGTGTCTTTGTATATTGTTGAATAATGTAGCATGTAATTTCCTCTTGTTGAAAAGAACGGTAAATTATTTATGATCGTGTCTATACGGCATTTGTCTGTCATACATAAAAGTACACCAGCTCTAACCACAAAGCAGGAATCAGCATCAACCTTTCAAGCTACTTGGCCAAATGCAATCCTCCTCATAAAAATGAGGATCTTAGGGAAACTCCTAAGTAGGAAATATGGATATAAGGGTTGACACACAGTGGAATGGGGGAAAAAAATGAACATCTATCTTAGATTCCAATATACTTCTGCTGAAGCCAAGGAGACCTGCACCACTGTTTCAAATTGAAGCAGACTCAAGCTTACAAATATATTTATATGCAACAGAGAACTCAACAGCAAACAGGTGAGACCTTTTCCTTTCTAGTTTCCCTGTGCGATTCCTTCTGCATCTAAAAGGAGGACCAGCTGGGTGCACAGGCTGCTGGAGAGAAGGCTGGCAGGTAACACTTGCAGGTTCCGCAAAAGCAAACAGCACAAGGCAGAGCTGCCTGCTAGAGCCTTACAATCAACTGCCGAAAACGCAGTACCCACCGTGTCCGACGCACTGCCACACGGGAAGCTCAATAGGGTAAAAAGATAAATTCCACCAAAAATAAAACATGCAAAATATTTCATCATTCACATATTTTTGTTCACTATATAGAAAATATTTGAATTTCTTTATTCCTTTTAAATAAACATTTCATAAAATTCCTCCCCTTTCTTTTAAAGGATTGTAAGGGAAGACTATAATCAAAATGGCTGTAAAAAGAAATTACTTTCATATGCTCAGTCATATAACAAAATTATCCTCCTCTATGAATAAGATAAAACAGACAGAATCGATTTTACATGCACACACATCTTCTGGACATCTAAGTGTATGACCTATTTCTCAGGTCGCCAACCTTAATATTTAATGTCCTTTGTTCATAATTCTTTAACATAAAGATAAAACAAACTTTTGCTAGTACTCTTAAGGCTAAATTTTATACAAGCCTTGTAATTTTAATCATATTCAGCCTCTCCTACTGCCAGATGAAAGAGGGGCATGCTGTTAACCGATGATAAACACGCTTTGAGTACACCAGTAACACATTCCTCAGCTTGATGTGTAACTGTTTCTCTGTTTGATGCCAATGGAGCTTTTTTGTTTCTTCTCTTCACACAATATAATTAAAACATGGATCTCATTGAGGCCAAATGTATGAATGCGTTTGAAAGACGTTACACAATTAATGGAGAATAAATCTATCAATGGCTGCTATCTTCAATTCCCAGAAGCTAGACAGGGATGGGAGAAAACTATTAATACCTGCTCTTAAACTCTTTCACTGAGCATTTATTACTGACCATGGCGAGAGGGACAGAGGTATCTGCGCCAGTGGAAGACTTGAGCTACAACTGTCCTGTTGGGCAGGTCACAGCCTGGAAATATGGGGGAGTAAAACGAGTTACAAAATAATCCCCCGACTCCTGGGTTAGATGGGATGAAGCCCAGCCAAGGCGTGCCCCTCAGCTGCAACTCCCACAGATGGGCTCTGCAGTCTCACAAAACACATTCTCTTCTTTCTTTCTGTCCATTTTCCTATTCCCACTCATGCCAGGCATCACGTCAAGGATTTGTATGTTGATGTGCTTATTAGAGCTGAGAAAAATGGTCTCTCTTTCCCAAGGAATCTTATTACTTCTCAGCAAGGGTAAAAAACTAGAACTATTAATATGTGGAAACACAAGAGCACTTCACGTTCTTGCTCTGTTGGCTCCTTGTTACGGGAAGACTTTCAGCTGCTGTGAGGTCTGTTATTCCTCCATGTGCTGAGAAGCAGTCGCACGATGAGAAGATACTTCGGCTGCAGCATCACCCAAAGCGGACACATGGAACATGTCCTCTGCAGCAGGTAGCCCTTGCCCCCCTTCTTCTTTTTTAAATGAAAGCTACAGATGCTATAAAAATAAGGATAAGCAACTTTAGCAAAAATAAAAAAAAAAATTAAAAAAAAAAGAGGATTAGGCAAAAGATAATACTGCTGGATCTCATTAGGTCAGCAGCTTCTGAAGGAGCACATGGCTCCTAATTTAATAATATCTGATGCCATTCTCTGAGTAACAGCTCTATGGTTTCATCTATAGTCTCCTAATTGTTTTCACTAATCTGGATAAATATTCTTACTGCCTAAGCGTCTCCCCCATCCAGTCAGGAAGATTTGTTTCATTCAAGTTCTCAGTTTGTGCTGCTAATGTTTTCTGAAATCTCAGAGCAAAGCTGATCCCACACCCTCCATGAACACTCCAGAAATGAACTTCCTACTTCACTCTGAAGAGCTCCTGTGCAGACAGGGCTGTCATTAGTCACAAAAAGATGTAGGTCTCTCAGTGAAATGCTGCCCACAACCAAACTGTGATAAACTTTCCATGACTCACATGAAGAGGAATGAAAATGTGAAAGGGAAGAGTGAGGCTGCTAAGAGTAAAACCTTCATAAAATTTTCATATTAAAAAAAGCAATATTTAGTAGCAGTGCAGCACAACCACGTAATTCCTCTTCCATTCCTCCATCACCCATTGCAACGTGGCCCACGGCAGTGGGGACCAAGTTTCTCCATGTACGTCAATTCTTCAGCCTGTGCAAAATATGTTTATGACCTCTGGACACATTAAAAAAACCTGCAAAACTTTGTTGTTATGGACACTTTTTAGCTATCGAGCTTACTGGAAGGGATAAGGATTGAACTAGACTACTGACTGCACAACGATTTTGCTCTCAGACATGGTCTCTTCAGAACAAGCCTAAGGACTTGTACAAGTGTAGTGAAGTATTTGTACAGCGTGGGGAAGTTCATCCTGTCAGCGGGCAGGTTGTACCGTTTTAATAAATAAACAGTACAAGTAATAAAAACCTGACCTAAAAAAAAAAGAAAACAAGCTCAGGAAAGGAGAAGAATAATTGTAGATTTTCTCTATCCTGCTCATTGTACACATTTGGCTCCTCAAGTTAACATTTTTGGAAATAAACTTTGCCTGAACTCACATCTATTTACCTCAGAGAAATCAACAAGCTGCCAGAAAGAAGATGTCAATAAAAAGAGAATCATGAATCACTGACCTCTGCAACCTCCTTGCAAAAAAAAAAAAGCAAAAAAAAAAAGCTATTGCAGTAGTTTAGAAAAGCAGCAGGACTCATTATAAAGCTCAGCAACCTCCTGCAGACTGAAGTTATGTAAAGCTCCACTATTTGCTTAACAAATCTAATTTTTTAAAAAAAATCAATACACGCAACTCCCAAGAAATTCTATAAACCCACTACAAACATTTTTAAGGCAATCACTTGAAAAACCAGTTACATTTTAAAAGCTAGAGTACGTGGTCATAACCCATGGTTATACATCCAACCTGCCGAACACTTGTTCAAGAGTAAAATATTCTTTAAAGGACCCGGTTCTGAAGCCTTTTAAAGCCAAAGAAAACCTCCTGAATCACCACTGAATCAGCAGTCTCGCCTAATTAACAACTGTGGCTTATTTCATAACCCAGCTGGCTTCTTTCTCAAGATCTAATCCGACCATGCTCTGCTCCTTCTTCATCAATATACTGGCAAAGAAAATGTGAGAATGGAAAAATGACAGCCTTCATTTGCAAAAAAATCAGCAGCCTCCCCTAAAATCAGCGTGATGGTAGTCGCTTGAGTGAAATAAGGACCCACTCTTATTATTTGTGCTGCAATGCTCAGGAAATAGTTACTGAGCTTGAATCACCGCTCAATTAGGGCATAAACACTGCCTGAAAAAACAGATTATTGGAAGCGAGGAAAAAAGGGGGGGGGGGGCAGGAAGGGGAGCAGGAGGCTGTCCTGGATCGGCTACAGCATGATCATGCCTTCCCCCAGAAACCTGTCATTACATCAAAAGTCTTGTGCAGGTTCCTAGAAATGACCAAGGTCCAGCTTCTCGAGCTCCTAACATGCCACATCCGCATGTTCTGATGTGTTATTGTTTGATTTGCCTTCAGAATAGCAAAATAAAAATTAAGCTTGATATTACCCATTTTTAATTAAAACTCTCAGCAGAAAAAATATCACTAAAAAATTTAACGACTTCTGTGTTGTTTTTTCTTTCTATTTCACCTGATTTAAATCAGTCTAGAATCAGACCCCTCATTTATTTTTGTGCTACTTCCAGAATGAAAAGTCCAGAAAGGAAAATAAAACAGAGCCAAAGCCAGCCAAGCGCTGGCCTGCTGATAAACTCCACTGTATTATGGTCTTCCAATTAGATCTCAACTAGCATACAGGTTTAGAAGGTAACGGGCTGGTTCTTCCACATTTAAGGCAGGAATGAGACCTCACCAGCAGTTCCTCCACAGTAACACCTGCCGCAGATCCACACAAGGTCATTTTCCAAAAGCTATTCCCATGCAAGATTTATACTGAAGGTTTTATGAGAGCTGCAGAGAAGCGTAGGGGTTTGGGGCATCCACACTCTAATGGGTTTTTTTCTGTTATTTTTACAGAAACACAGGTCCAAAAGCCCTGGAAGAAAAAAAGCACTACTGCCAGCCACCCAACCTGGGACACCACGTGTCCCAAGCACCCCAAATCCCTCACCCTGTGTCAGGGTAGAGCTCACACCAATGCATTTAAGTCCTTCCTCTTGTACAAACACGGAGCAAAATTCTGTTCTCATGCATTTATAAAGACTCTAGAGCAGAATTTTGCCTACGGTACACACTGGCTTCTCAGCTCTTGATCAAAACCTGCTGCCTATGATATGCAACATCTCCAGCAATTCATCTTTTCACTTCGCTTAGTTTCTATTCATCTCACATAGTGTCTTGCTACAGAAACACTGACAGATTTATATTGAATATGAAAAAATTGCACACTGCAGAAAAACTTCATCTTTACATAAATTACTCCAGTGCATATCTTCTCACAGAAAAGCCATTTTAAACCAGTTTCAAAAAGAATGCTTTTGGTCAAAGTTTATTAATGGTTTTGTGATTTTTTTAATTCTCATGGTAACTGCAACCTCCCAATATACCCTACATGGTCCTTGAGGTCATCATCCCCTGAAAACAGAGATAAACCAATGGATCCATCCTGTGGGGCTCACAGATTCCTCTCCCAAAAATCTGGAACTAGATTAAAAAGTTCTGGTATTCAGAATACAACCAGAAATCTCATCTATTTAACAAAAAAAACAGGCAGTCCCTCATTAAAATGACTGAATCACCACCAGAATAGATATAAAATACTGATGCTAATGGGAATTAACTTTTACCCCTTGCTAAGAATAAGTGGATTTTCTTAAATCACCAGAAAGACACCCAATGTCAAAAATAAGATGAAGACAGGCATAGAAGGCTAAATCCCTTATTCACTGATTTAATATCAGTGAGAATTTCCCATATTTATTTTCTTTTGTTGTATAGCAAAAGAAAAAGAACCAAAGAGCTCACTGCAGAGGTGAAGGGATCACCTGAAATACAACTCCAGGTGCAGAGAGTGAAAGCGATAAGGCTGGTCTCGCCACAAACGCTTTTATTACATTTTTAATAAGATCAAACGGCTGTTGAAGTTTCATTCCCAACATGGGATATCACATTACTTTACAATAATAGGAATTCTACATGCTCTTTCAAGGAATAAATCACACTATCATCCCACATACCAGCCAAACTCCTGTTATAAGTACTAATGCAACTGGGAAACACGAAGCATGAAGGCTGAATCTGTTATGAAGCTCTTCACTCCAGATATTTTTATCAAACAAATCCAGGGGGTTTGGGGGTTGGCAGGTGGGAAAAAATATCATATCTAAATACAGCTCCCATATGCCCTGCCATCAGGCTGTAATAAAAAATAACTAAGTACTTATCTTCAGAAAACTCCAGAGGCAAAGAATCGGTCTAGTATTGACAGAGTTCATTTATCAAATGCAGGCTATTTTTTGTTACGCATTTCTTTCTGACAGCTGCCCATCCCGCTTTATTTTCAGGCTTCCAAGTCTGCTCCATTGTTTGAGTCTCTGGACAGATATTGCTGTAATTTACTCACATAGCTCCTCTGGAGCAACTTGCTCCATAGAGATACGGGTTTTCCATTCATGCAAAGCTTGGTTTGGTGAGGACCGTACGCTCTTTTTTCACCACCTTACCTGAACACAGGGAAATTGCCCTGGACAGCCAATTTCCCTGTGTCAGCTACAATGTGAGGTTTGAGTGACTGCCTCAGATTTAGGCACCTGCCATCCTCACCTTTAAGGTTAGGTGAGATGAACTCCAAAGCCTCATTGTGCTAAAGAAAAATAAACCTTGGCATTCAGAGTGCCAGCTGACTTATTCCAGGAAGGGATGGAGAGCTGGTGCCGCGCAGTTGAATTTGCAGGAAGAGATCTTTCAGTGCTGAAGATTTATTTTAAGCACGGGTCTTTGTCTCTTGCATTGATTACTGGTCCAGAACCAGCACGTGGGAGAAAAATGTTCTAAGAGTATTTCCAACAGTCCTGCCAAGCATTTTCAGCCTCGGCATGCTGCAAAATAGTGGGCATTTGCCGTTATGTTACTCTGATTACCATCTTGTTCTTTTTACACTTTTGATTTTACTTGATTTTAGCAGCTGCTACCTCAAGTTGATTTAAAGCGAGGAACATATTCTTTCCACCATCTGAAATCTAATACCGCCACTTCGCAAATGGTATACAGTATGAATTGCTAAATCTTGTGGGTTGTGAGAGATCAGCTGCTAACTTAAGGCTGCTTTTGAGGGATGAATAACATTATATGGAATAAATAGAATATGCATAACGTAATGCCTTTGGTGCCTGTTTAGCTCACGGTGTGGTAAAATGGTTTTGCATGCAATAATGCAACCAAATGGTATCTACTAGAACTCATTTGATGTACCTTCACGCTTCATAAATAAGCAGTCTTTCTGAAGGGGATCAGTCTATGTGATACTTAACATTGCTTTAAACACAACATTGTTGTGACAATTCTGGAGCAACGTATATGCTAACAGCTGCTCATTTGATTTTTAGTGACTGAGAAGGGATTTTCCTCCACCTCCAAACCGAATTCTCTCCATAAACTTTACTATCTTAACACAGTCTTCTGAAATTTTTTGTTATGACTCATATGTGGTACCTTCTCCATGAGACATACATTCAAATGGATGGAAAAACATCTCTCATCTGTACATAAGGACTGTGTAAGTACTTTTTCATGAATAGAGCATTTCATCCTTCATCTAGGGCTGAGTGGGTGAAAGGAAACATACACAGCTGCATCCTGCAAAGACAAACTCCGTATTAGAGTCTGTGATTAAAGTTTCTTGTAAAGTCAAACAAAAATTAGTCAACAAAAACTATTCATTGGTGCCAAATCACAACTGCGGCTTTGTGTCAATACTTTAAAAAAAAAAACAAACTCGTGTTCCAAGCTTAGCAGTAACTTTTAGAAGTGTTCAACAACTTTAATTCTTTAAGTAACAACCCAGCAGATAAATCTCTGCCCATTAAAGTACCAAGAAGCTACACATTTGTTCCAAAGTGAAGCAGAGCCAAAGTCAAGGTGGAGATACCCCCAAAGGTCTAAGTATTCTCAAGAAATTGCTAATTAGTTGTCTCTGTAGGAGTAACACGGTAACTCCAGATAAAATTCTTGCAGGTAACTTGTGGCTCCAGTTAATTAAGGAAAATCTTTCTGATGGGATATGTTATATAGCTTTGAGCATCTTAGGAAAGTGTTTATTCTGCATAAGTCAAGCAACATTTACTTCCAAAGTCTCCTACCACTATTCATAAGTGTTTCATCAAAGGCTTAGACTCCCATCACTCATCCGTCTTGTTGCTCTTTAACAACACAAAAATGCAATAAATTTTTACTAACCAGCTTACAAGTTACCATCATTCTGAAGAAGTTCCTGCATGGCTTTGCTCTGTTTTCTGTTGCTAACAACATGCATCTTTTATAGGCAGAGCACATACCTGATGTGGAACCTAATGCCATTTGGTAATGAATTAAACACTCATTATTGACCTCTCATATCTTCAGATCATCACAGCTAAAGAACAACACTTCTTCCACAAAGAAATGAAAATATCTTCATTTACTGATTTCCACTATTACAAGAAAGAGAACGTGTTGCATACTTTCACCAGCCTGTCAAAAAAAATCACAGGTCTCCATACAATTTTCATAACATGGCAAACTCTGTCCCAGTAATCCCGCAACTGCACGAAGACTCGTGTTTACAACAGTAATAACAAAAAGGAAAAAAAGCCATGCTATGTATGGGACCCATTAAGTAAATACTGTAATATCCAGAACAACAATAAGATAAATCTGTTCCTTGGCCACTGCGCCGCTGACTCCCTTGACTTGACTGCATACTCCTGCAGGTTTCGCCCATGTTTGGCTTCAGTATACTTGTTTTCCACTTGGAAAGAACACAACCATAAATACCTTTTCATGCTTTACATTGCACTTAGCTGGACTGCAGATTGTAAACAAACAAGATAAAAATCTGAGAACCTTCTTTACTGAATTTCCATGAAAAAAAACCAGGGGAAAAATAAAAACCCAAACCAAAAACCCATAATGATGAATACACCAAGAAAAATTTGGCATGCACTCCTTCACACCCTGCCTCTTCTGCAACACTTTCTGCAACATAAAGGCAACATTTAGCCTAGCAAACTGATGGTCTTTATCTGTGGTGCAGGGGCAACCTGAGGCAAGCTTGCCAAGAGACTTTTTTCCCCAGTGGACACATTAATTACTTAACTTCTCTTTTAGGGACACTGTTTCAAACTAACCTTCCGCTCTTCCTCTGCTTAATCTGTAAAGGGTTCAAAATTCCCTTTTTAAGGCCTTGCATTGAGAAATTGGAAAAAAAAAAAAAAAAACAAAACACAAACTTCCCCCTGATGGAGCTCCCATATGGCACAAGTGCCTGATTTACAGGGCCGTCCTTATTGACCCCTACCTGAACACCGCGTGGGTGCTGTGCAGGGATGCCTGGGGCTGGGATGCTCTTGCTTGCTCTGTGGGACAGACCACCTCTGAGTTGGCCCAGAGGATGCAGTTTGAAGGAGAAAGGGTGAGCAGCTCTTCTCAAACACTCTGCCCCAGCCAGAAAGCTCTCACTCTGCTGTAAAATCCCTGTGTCCCTGGGGGTGGCGGGGCACAACTCGAAAGTGAAAAGCGGGAGGTAAAAATGAGGTTTTATTTTTAAACAGCAGTGCTTATTGATATATTTGGTTCTAGACAAATAGAGGAGGACATAGAGTCACTTTAGGACTTTGCAGCTGAAATCAGATCCACTCTTGAAATAAACCCTTTACGGAAGCAATTCACAGAAGAAATCTAAAGTGACACAAACTCCACCAACTGCAGTTGGCAGCCAGCTTTGCAAGAACAGATGCATGACTGTTAATGATAACCCAAAAAGCTTAGTTTCTAATGCAGAAAAAATGAAACAGAGCATTAACATTATAAAACTCTGTCGAGAACTAGAAGCATCTCCAGAATATGCCCCACAAAATACTTTGCAAGGACCTATAAACTTTAGCAGAATTAATATGTCTACTAAAAACCATCTCCAGCAAAAATACCTCCCAAGTACTGACATGCATTTCCAACTCCTAAATTTCTCTGTTGCCAGTAGTGCTTACTCTTCCTTGAGTCAAAGACAGGAATCTTTGATTTCATGAGATTAATGTAGTAACTTGGTTTAGGCTGTTAATGCATTCAAAGCCTTCAGACACGCAGGAGACTAAGATGGCATCAAGAGTATACAAATGCATTTGGAGGGTATATTTTTAATGGTAAATAAACTAGAAATTCCTTAGTATATGTCTGCAGCAGATATAAACTGAAATAAAAGCTTACTAGGGTGTCTTAGGGCTGGAAGAGATGGCTTCTAAGCCTATTTGTGGTTTCTAAGCACTACTATATAATAGAAATAATAATACCAAAGAAAATCCCTAAAACACTCAATAAATGACAACACAAGCATTCTAGGAAAGCAGCATTCATGTCTCAAAAGTGACACACAGCCACTACAAAAAAATGATAAATAAAATATGCACATTATATGCAGATAGTGGTACAGAAATACACTCTATTTGTCAGTGGAAGAGTGTGGTGCAGCTGATGCATCAAACCGCAGCTCCAGAGATGATGGTTTCCTTAGTGCCTGAAGTTCAGAGAAATGTGAAAAATGGGTCCATATTGACCTGTTCTATCAACACTGCTATTGAGTTACATCTGCGTTTTTAATGGTCACCAAAAGGAGTATTATGGGTTCAGAAATAGGGCATTGGAGAAGTTGGCCTGTGCCCAGTTTCCTTTAACACTTTCCACCCTCAAGAATGCTGTTAACAAAACACGGCATTTGCCACAAAAAGCTATATCAATCATTGTCTTCTACAAAGATCACTCCACGCCCACATCTAAAGACAGCAACATGCAATAAAGTGCCACAAAATGCCACATCTTCCATCAAAGCTTCAGGAATGCAACTCAGCAGCCAGCAGGAGCAGTTTCAGACACTGCGACCCCTCTGTTATGTGTGTTCTGTCCTCTGCAGAGGAGGTCCCAGAAGAGCAAAGCTGTTCCCCACCCCACAAGCTCCACCTTGGCCTTAGCTTCAACAGAAGCAGCTCCAACACCAAGTCAGCAGCCTCGTCACCCAGATGCGAGAGCCTGCATGAGTCTGGGCAATGAGGTTGTCAGCCAAATTGGTTGGTTTCATTGGGTTTTTTTAATAATTAATTGCTGAGGTGTTCTCCCCATGAAAAACATCCACCCTTTGGCAATATAATTGTTTTGTGAGTTCCTCTCTTTGCTTATGCTTTCAAGGGGGAGTTGGCAACTCGACTGACAATTCCCTTCTGCATCTCCAACGTGTTCCCATTGAGCCTTCCATTTTCCATTGCTTTGCACAGCAGGAGCAGAGGGACAAGGGAAGGCACCCAGGGATCAGCTCTTTGGCCCTGATGGACAAACTCTTCCTAGCAGACAAAAATTAAACCTACTATGTGAATAACTGAGCCAATCCTGCTGCTTTTATAGCAATTATTTCACCAGTATGTGGAGAAATCAGGCATGCTAGAAAACCGTTCATCATCAGTATGTAAGAGAAATGATAGTCTCACCACTGACCGTTTGATTTAATTCACAACTTTCTCGCATGTTTAAATCCTGAAAAATGCCTTCAGTGTTTAAAACATTTATAATCAAAGTAAGTGACTTCAGAAGTTCAGAATCATCAATAAACTTAGAAAAATTCACAGTTCTCATTAAGGGAAAAAAATAAACTGATAATATACCTCAGTTTCTTTATTGCATGGCTCAGTGTTATAAAATAGACTTCGATAATAAGAGCAAATTAGAATAAAACCTTACAATTATATGCTTTTTCTTCCTTTACATGTGAAAACTTGACTTTGAAGTTGTTGTTACTTTTCCTCCTAAAGGTTACTTATACAGGGCTAAGCTAGGCCAACAAAACTGATCTGGAACAGACAAAATGTATTCCCCAGGCATGAACGTTTAAATACAGCATAAATATTATTTCATTAATCTTTTGATGTAGAAACTTCTGTCCAACCTGAAAAACTAATTAAATGAGTAAAGGCAGTAGTTTCATTGCAAACGTTCATGCTGTACTTGGGGGGTTGCTAGAGTGCACTCAATGGTGTCTCAGAGTTTGGTTAACGTCCATGTGCATCAGACCCTTGGGGCATGGGCAGCGCTCACTTTCTTCGAGTAACTCCCAACAGCAGATGTCAGAGGCATCTTCAAATGCAATTTTCAATTTGTGGATGACAAAATGACAGGGTACTGACATGCGTTACCTATACTGCCATATGGCATAAAAAGGTAGAAGTCCAAGAAAAATCGAGATCTCCTAACTCACCATCCAGAATCCCATTACACGGGGATTGAAGGACTTTGAACAAAATTTAGGTAAGTATTGTACAAGATTGAAAGTCACTGGCAATCCAATTTCTAAATAAACCATGTGAGGCAGACCCAGTAACCATATTAAACGGGGCGAATTTAAGTCATTCCATAAGCTCAATAGACAGAAAAGGTAATTTTTCCAATCTCTCCTAAGCTGTGAGCTCTTGCCGGGGCCAAAGCTGGCAGGTGGCATTTTCGGGAGCAATGGTGCAAGACCTGCATCGAGGAAGTGAAACCCTCGGTCTCATAAACAACTCTCAGTTAAGACACTTGAGCCCTCATTAATATAATTGGTTTCATACTAGCTGTTAAAACACTAATTCACTCCATTTTATTAGTTAAGGAGTGCTTTGCTCGTCTCTATTTTTGCTCAAATATAGAAGAAAAGGACGGGGGGGGAGAGTCTGTGTCATGTCCTCTGCCTGCAGTCAGTGAATGCCATGCTAGAGTACATTTTTCGCCACAGATGAAAAATGAAGGCAGGTAGTCTTTCAAAACAGCTGCTCCTGAGGCCTCAAAAGGAAAATAATTTGGAGAGCAACCCTCACATCATTCACTCAGAGTGATGGATTGACAGCCTCCAACCTGCGTGAGATCCACAGAGCAACTATGACTCCATTCCAAACTGAAATCCGAGGTAGAAGACACATTTAAAACATAAAAACAAACAGTCCTACTGCTGGGGAAAAAAAGAAAAAAGAAAAGAAAAAAAGCACTAATCATTACCCTTCAGGAAATCAGTCAATTTTCAGTCTTTCTGCTTCAAGTCCAGAAAATTAAATTTCCCCTTTCTAACAGTGCTGCCTTTGGGTACAGACTGAAAAATAAATGAGCATGAGGCTTATGTGACCATGGAGCAGGAAGAGGGCCTGCACCTGCCAATTCATCATCTCTGGGAATGGGAGGGAAAAACCAGCACTGAACACCAGGACCCAGACCACGAGCCCTTTGCTCGCTCTCACCGGTGAGCAATTGGTCGTCTCCTCCGGCTCACTGACACCGTTCATGCTCACTGGGGTCGGGAAAAACAGCTTGGCATTGGGTACCAAGTGTTCCTTTTCAACTTTAGAGATATATCCCCCTCTACCTATCTTTATTTACACTTTTCTTTGAAGCCTGTAAACCCCGAGGATGAATTGCATAGCTCTGTAAGAGGATGCCATTCTCTGATTTTAGAAGTGGCCCTTCCCCTGTCTACAGGTACTTCCACCTTGCTTCAAGTCCTGCTTGACTTTAAGACTCATCTCACTGCTTTTAACTTGGCTGAAGATGAATATGTATTTAAACCACTGGTTAAAGTGTCTTTAATGATAGTACAGTTCATAATAATAAAACTATCGTTTCCATAAAATGGACTTTCATCCTTCCTTTTGAAAATTTAGTAAGCCCATTAATTATTTTCTTAAAGACTGAATTTCAAAATGTCACTGCTGACATTTAAGGCTCATAAAAAATGCAAGTCTATCTTATCTGTGAGAAACGAGCCTAAACAATCTATTTTAAGAGGAAAATATTTATCAAGGAAGACAGCTGCCGATTACAAATACAAACAGAAACAAAGCCACTTATGGCAAGTTGGTTTTTTTTTTTCCTTTTACATACCAAGGGCATATTTCTCCCCAACACAGTGATGCACAAAATAAGTGACATCTGGTGGCTATATGCTGTAACATAATAAGGCAACTCATTTCAGTGCTGTTAACCAATTCCATTATTAAGTTTACTGCTTCTTAGTAAAGCTTTTTAGATGTTTTATTTATTTATTTTGACACAGATACTTCTGAGACTCCTAGGCATCACAGCCCCTAGCATGGTGCCGACTGCTGTTATCTAACTAAAGTGGGGCTGTCATATTCACATCAGGAAAGATGTGACTCCAGAAAGCAAGGCATAGCGAAGCAGCATTAAGATTTAGCTGGGCAACACCAGTGAGAATCGTACAGAACCAGGCTGTAAGAAAAGACTGCACATAATTTTGCAAAGGAAATCCTTCAAGTGCTCAAAGTAATTAATATTAACTCAAGTTCCTCTGAATTGTTTCTCATTAGATTTTAATTAAACAAAAAAGAAATAGCTGCAATTTCTGTTCTGAGCTTAGCAGCGTCCTTTTACAAACGTGAAACAGCCTTTCCACTTTTCATACCTTATTGATCCTCAGCGGAGGTCACATCTAATCCATCCAAGCCTCCTGCACCTAAACCTGCACTCCAGCCATAAAGCAATTACAGCTCCCCTTCTAACTCCTGCAGCCCAGAAATAAAGTTCTCTCTTAGCAAGCTATAAGCCTCTCCTGGACAATTAAGAAATATTCTGTCAGTCAGCTACAGTTAAAACTACAAAATTCCTAGCATTGCAATTTCGAGGCTTGTAGGCACCAATTTCTTCAGTAATAAGTATTTATGGAAAAAAATTTGTAAGCACTATCTAACAGAAATCAGACGAAATATAAACAGACTCAAAATATTTATCAGCAGAGGAAGTTCAAAAATATCCTTGCAAAAATAAAGCGGATGGCAGGCTAAATCCAGAGCCATTGAGCGTTCTTCGAAGGATGTGCTAGGAGGAACTTCATTTTCAGTTTGACATCGCTAAATCAAATTAATTCCTTCCTCCTATTCAAATGCTACATAAAAATCCTTGATGCCAAAAGGACAAAGCTAAAAATGTCCCTAAAACCATGCCTGAATGCTGCACTGATGCAGAAGACTGCCCGAACTCCTACCCACAAAATGCAATATTTAAATAAAGAGTTAGACATTGGGACTTTCCATCACTTTTAAGGCCTAAACATCCTTAACAGGAATGTCCATCTGCACGGTCCGCTTCCCTTCGCACTGAAACGGAGACATGTCTGCAGTGTCTCAATAAAAGGGGACCTATGGGATAACGCAACTACTGACATATTATTTCAAAGAGAAATATTATTTCCTTTTCACATACCCTCATCCCCACCAGATTTTATCTTCACCTTAAGACTTCCTGCCTGAACTGAAGAACAGATGCACAGAAAGCACAGCTGAATGACTTCAGCTCCAGTCACTCACCAAGAAGAAAACTTTTTAAGATCCCATTTCAATTTATTTTCTTAAATCCTGGCATGCTGGAGTCAGCAGGAAGACATTTCATTGACTTTAATGAAGCCAGAGGTTCATCCTGAGAATTGCTGTTTGGAATGAACATAGCATTTATATTACCTCATTTGAAACCCTCAATTTTTTTTTTTGTTAAATGCAACTTAATGATATTTGCTATTTCAGAACTATTTGTTATCTTTAAAAGTACACAAAGAAGATTATTAAAATACTGCAGTGTACAATTTTTTTGCGATTATGGTTGAGATATTCTTGTTTCATAACAGGCAAGTATTTTTAACACACAAATATACATTGCAATAATGTTTCAGTTCATTTTCTAATACTGAAAACCCTTAGAATCTAGGAATTGTAATAGTCTAATAAAAGTCACTGTTAATATTTACATGCTTGCCTCTATTTTCACAGTACGTGTTTTAGTGCTTTTTTTTTTTTCATTTATTATCCAACGTACTAGTACAGCAAGATGAAAAAATGGAAAACTGGATGGATTACTACACCCACTTAATGGGCACCATTAAAAGAAAAAGCTATCAAAACTCAGCAGAAGCTTTTTATGCATTCCTCTATATTACACCAAAATGAGTTATTGCAACATCGTAACTCTGATATCAAACAACAAGAACACCCAATTTTCAAAGCTGTATGCAGAAATAAGCAGCAGGTGATTTGAAGCCATCTTAAAGAAGGATGTTTTACCCAAAGAGTTACTGAAATCTGGGGTTTTTTTAAAAAAAAAGGTAGTAGGGACATAAGCCAAAAGCTACTCTCTGTCAAGTCCTAGAGCCTTACAGCAGACCGCTGCCTAGGTTTACCAGCCGTACCACTACAGCCACATGCTTCGTGGAGCAGAGGATGCTGAACTTCTCCAAAACAACCAGAAAACATTCTCAGCGCCCACAATTTGGAGGAGCCGGATGCTGGCTCCCCTTACACCAGGGAAAACCAAGAGTTGAATTACTCTCAATCAACCCTAATGCAAGAGAAATCCGCGTGGGATTTCCATGGATACCGATATATATTCCATTTTACTATGCTGTGTAATTTTGCTGATCTCCTTAACAATGTTCAAAAACCTTCTTTGAAGAGTCAAACACTTCAGTATTTAAAATAGCCTGATGATAGACAAACGAATCTTTTTGCTGTAACGAGAGGGATGAGCTTAGGTCCCACTGTTCCCTTCTGTTCAACTCTCACGTCTCATTTCTTGTTGAAACTGTTTTAAAGCGGGTATAAATAGCTTTGCAAAGTAATTCTAATACTAAATGTCAAGAGCGATAGTGATTTCATTCTGATTTATCCTTATCTGTTCCTCTGGCAAGTTAATCCTCAACCTGAGATACTGTTTTCATAGCTCTATAATTTATGAATTTTTTCATCTAAATTATTTACTTTGTGAATGGCTCCGATGAGTTGCTCAGGGCACAAAGCTGTAATACGCAGTGCTGAAGTGCCCAAGATCATGTTTTGGTCTTTTTAAATTAAAAGACCACCACTGTATCTCGTGTTGTAATTTCTACTGAAAGCCTTTAATGCACAGCAGCGTTTTCACCCAGTCTTTCCATCCGACCCCTGCACTTGCAATAGATGCAGTTACTACCCAGAAATCACAGCGTTATCCCAGGCTAGAGCTCCAGGGAGCCACCAAACAAGCGGAGAGTCCCTGATCCCGGAGCACAACCTCACAGTGTGAACCCATATTCCTTCGGGGAACTGAACTGGCATCAGCTCTGCATGGGCTCAAAACCCGATGTACGCATGCAGCCTGCTCCTCTTCCACTTCAACGAAGCAGCATCCAAAATCCCTTCCAGAAATGGCCCCAGGAAATTTCCTCATCTCAGCCACTTATGACACTCAGGCTTCAGCAATCAAGCCAGAAGGATGAACTGGTACAGCAGCAGCACTACGGACGCACTAACTGGTGGCTGAAGGCAGAAGAGGAGCACGACCGCTAGCCTAACACGGCGAAGCAGATCTATGAAAAGCCGAGCTTTCAGAGTGTTCCTTGAAAATCCTGGCAGTTTCAGATTCATTATCCATTCAATGTGTTTAACATTAACAATATCTATTTAATATTATCTGTTTAATATCTACATGGCTCAGTCAGAAGTCAAATTTCTCAACTAAAAAGAAAAAAAAATAGACAAAAATCAAAGAGGCTGGAAAGGAGTATTACATAATGCATTTGATGGACTTGCAAAAAAAGTGTTGTTTTTAAGACCCATTAAAGACTTTTCAGGAGATGAAGCTCCCCTGTGAAAAGCTGGCCCTGCAGGCAAACCCATCTCATTACGTGATATATGCTCCTAATCATCTATTGAACTACCCTTCCCCATGTCCTCGCATTTCTAGCTTTGCACAGTCAAACCTCCTGGCTGCACCAGTCAAGAGACCTTCTTCTTCTTTGGATTAATAAATTCTGGCACTCATAGGCCATTATATCCTAGCTAGGCACAGCGAGGTTAACACTGGGCTCTTACATTTTCTTGAAATCATGTGCAAAACCTTCCAGATTCCTGATTTCTCTTACTTTTTTCCTGAGGTTGCCCCTATTTGTTGCTATCTCACTACTAATTTGGTGCCAGATCTAAAGTACTTTAATTAAGTGCTTTTTTTCCCCATTCTGCTCCAAGACCTGAACTTTAACTGGGCATGTAGAGCATATCAGGACATCTTCAATCATTGAATCATAGAATTGTCTACGTTGGAAAAGACCTTTAAGACCATCAAGCCCAACCACTAACCTAGCCCTGCCATTCCACCACTAAACCATGTCCCTCAGCACCTCGTCTGTCCAGCTGTTAAATCCCCCCAGGGGTGGGGACTCGACCCCTTCCCTGGGCAGCCCCT